>PVLD010016599.1:0-44480 GCA_004027595.1 Dinomys branickii | reverse complement strand
TTATGCCTTATGATCAAGGGAGTATTTCATTCCATCCAATTTAATGGAAGAATTTAGCATTTTTGTGTTTAATTGATGTGTATCTTATCTTCTGTGCAGTGTAACATATGTGTATTGTCCAGTTTTTTTTCCAAATAACTAACTAGATCCCTCAGAATCACTTCTTAATTCTAGTATAGTGATTTCAGATGTTGCAATTAGTGAATTCTATGCTTCTATGTTTTTTTTAAACATCTCTGTACTTCTTCTTTCTCTTTGTCTGCTTTTCCATTTTCCCTATCACACTGTCTTAATTATAGAATTTTACACTGTTTTAATATCTGACCTTTGTGGATTATTTATTTAATTTCCTATTATAGAATGCTTTTTTCCCCACATGAGAATATTTATATCTGTCCTGATCCCATCACAGTGTGTGTGCATGTCAAAGTATTGGAACAACTCTTCTTAAATTTCTCAGTATGTCTATGAACTCGGGTTTGATTTTGTTTCAAATTCTTTCTTTTAATACAAAATTCAACTTGAATGAAATACATATATCATAAACATGCATTTCTTAAGCTTTGATAAATGCATCTAGTTGCATGACTTAAATACCTATCAAAACATGAATGTTTACAGCTGAAGATAGCTTTTTCATACATCAAACTTTATCTCCTGAATCAATGACTTATTTGATTCTTTATAATTTATTTTCTGTGATACTACCTTGTGTATGTTATTTTCTGAAGGTTTCCTCTATTTCCTGTCTTGGTCTCTCACTCTGCCATGACATACACACACACACACACGCACACACACACGCACACACGCACATTCACACAAACTACATACACTCAAAATGCACTAAAATATGTTAATGTACATTGAACCATATATTCAGGACAAACATGATGCAAACTTTTCTTTTTACCTTGCTCTGAAGAACAACCTATTACTGAGCATCTTCAGAATTACAGTCATTAACTACTATTGAAGCCATCACCACACACCACCTTCCCTTGCCACCATGGCCATGTCACACACGCCCTCAGCCTCAACTGTTGTTGCCAAATGAAACACACAATACCATGCCTTGGTGACTGAGAGCAATAGCAAATGTGAAATATATCTATTTTTAATTTCACTGTTATACTAGCTAAGAGCAGCCATTACTACTAGAGAATGAGAATTCTGGTGATAAATATTTCTGCCTATAAAAAGATAATTTTCAAACAATTTATTAAAAATGAGACAATACATTTCAGGAAAGCAGATCAGCTTTTCATCTACAATTACAATAATAAAAAGAAATGGTGAATCTAATTGCTACCATATAGATTTTCTATATGTCCAGCAGGCTTTATATGTTGCTGTTACCTATTAAACAGGGTTGCGTAAATCATAACTTGTGTTTATTTACCTTCATTATTAAAATATTTTATATCTGTGTGCTATAGAAAAGGACCATCAGAATAGTGACTTTCCTTCTAAAATGATTTTTTAAAATTTAAAACCACCTAATTACATGTAGATGTTTTTATACTTTCACATGTAAAAGAAATTCCATCTGTAAATAATCTGAGGTATAGTTCTTGATTTAGCAAAACATATGCATTTACTACTTAGAGTATATCTTTTCCTAGCATTTATGTGTTCTGAATATGGCTTGGAAAAATTATCAACTTAGTCTTTAAGGTTTATTTAATCAACTTATTTTTTCCTTCAATCTTTTTGAATAAAGTAGAATTAAATTTTTTTCCTGTTTCTTTTCTGCTGATGCCCATGACTCCCACTGTCTCAGTGATGGGTTTCTTGTTAATCCAACCCGCATGAACTCACCATTGCTGGGCCAGTTCACGCCTGAAGTGAGAGCATATGTTCACTCCGTCCCCTTTTCCTACCTTCTCACAGTGAGTGATAGCTACACGGGATAGATTTAGCTTCTGTTTTCACACTGCTATCTCTTTTCATCTGTGTCCACACGGGTTAATCTTTGGATACCAGCTTTGGGAATTACTCTCCAGACAGCTAACATGATTTTTTTAAATATCACGTCCATAGAGACACTCAGCTCTGTGATGTAGGAGGAGAGACAAAAGCTGGCAAAAGAGGAAAAACAAATGACTTACGCAGTGTGGGACACACTATGCAACCAAGACCACTAAGAAAACACTCTTCCTGCCACTATGAGCAAAGTTCTTGTGGGTATAAATTTTCTATTCCTACACTTTGCACAGCTTCTACAATAGTATTCATTGAATCACAGCCCCAGGAGGTGCTACCTTTTAAATATCTTTTAACTTCATGTATGTGGGAAGGTGCATCACAAATCAGAAAAAAGACCAGAATAAGAAGAGTCTTGAAAATAGGTAGTACCTGCCAGAATTGGTGATGTATTTTTGTAATTCCAGCTACACAGGAGGCTGAGGAAGGAGGATGACATGTTCAAGCCAGCCTGAGCAATTTATCAAAAAAACAAAACAAAAATACCTAGTAATAACTGGGGATATAGCTCAGTGGTACAGCACATGTCTAGCATACATGGCAAGGCCCTGGTTCCATTTCTTGTGCAAGAAAAAACAACAACAAAAACTAAAGATTGTGTTATAGCACACAAGAATTTCGATCTTTGAACTTCCAGAAAAATGACCTTGTTTCTTTATAGTATTCAGGAGCTAGTGGGGCAGAAATTTTCCTACAAAGTGCAAGTAGACCTAGCTCACTTCTTGTGATGTATATAGCAATAGATTATCAACAAAAGAAACAGGGTAGCTGAGATTTCATTCTGTGGTTCATCAAAACACATTTTAGGAATAAAAATCATGAATTTTTTTCCCTTTTTTATAAAAAAACTATATCAGGTTTTCTTATCACTAAGCCTTCTTTTCTCTGCCATGCTATTACGTGTTCAGAGTATCATTTTACTGAAATAACATAGTACATATAAAGAAAAACATTTCATATAAAGTGAAACGCTTCAAAGCCTTCTCTTACTAGTCAATGATTTCTATAATTCATTTAGGAGTTATTGTAGCATTCTTTTAGGAATTTCAATTTTAATTATGCTAAATATTTGCTTTGATACAAAGACTTGTAGACAAAATATCCAATGAATTTAGCCTTGGAAAAGTGGTATCAACTGTAAATTGTACACATAGAGCAGGCAGAAATGGAACAAAGGAACATGGAGCATAAACTGTGCAAAGAATGATAGAAGTGGAGGATTTTCTAGAAGACGCAGCCATCACATATAATTTTTTCTAATATTCAATATAAAATTTGAAGTGAGGAAACTATGAAAACTTCACACTACTGTAGAGAAACGTTGGGCTTTGCGGTCATTCTTTAGGAGGATGACCTTAGTGCGGCCTCACAGGAGAGAGAAAAGGTCACCCCCTTACTTCAAAACCCCAGAAACGAGTAAAATACACGGCTTTCAACAGTAAGAGAAATGAGTGATGTTTTCACTAAAAATAAACCTTATTTTAAGTCAGCCTTTGTGCTTTACAGGAAGGCGTTACCATGTCGTAAAGACAGCTTCAAGCACAGTGAAGAGAGCGGAACCAAAACCTAGTTCCTCTCTCCACATGCCAGAGGAAGGGATGCGTTGTCACTGGCCTCTGTTACTGGAAGCTTCAGACAGACTTGCCTTTATTTCTCCGATAAAAAAAAATCTGCCGTTGTGATTCTCAAATTATTAGAAATTCAAGGTCACTCCTCTGTCAGGTCTCAAATGGTACACTGCTCCATAATTATAAACTTCAGGTTTAAGGAGTAAAATCAAACTCAAGCAACCACCAAAAATAACACAAACCTAAAAAACAAAATGATTAAATTAGGTGAAGTGCTGGGTCAAAGAATTATTCTAATAAGAATTCAAAGCACAATAGCACCTGTTTTTAAAAACAGTGGTAAGAAATCATTCAATCTTGACTAAGCTTGCTTTTATTACAACTTGTTTTATTAGTGACACTAACACCTAAATAATAGACTTCAGAGGGGAAAGGACATTCAAGGGTAACAATCTGTGTGCAGTAACACTTTCAGAACTATTCTCAACAGTTTGTAATATAAATATTCCAGACAAAATAACAAATTAAATCGTCAGAAGATTTATCCGAGTGTATGTATATGTGCATGTGCATTTTTAAGATTTGGGAAAAAGAAATGGAGAAAAGTCCCAAAATTTTAAGTGCTTAAGATCTAGAAGAAAATTATTTTATAATTGCTGAGAGAGAATATATGCACTACAAAACCAGTGGTTTCTTCCTGTGGTATGCCACCAAAGTAATAGTATCTCTTCAGGTTTTTTATATTCAAGTACATTAGCTAATCTAACCACATAGTTCCAGGATCTTACTGTAATTTTTTGTTCTTCAGTAATCATTTAAATTTTTCCTTTCTGTACCTCCAGACTTTTCATGTCTGCTTTACAGATAAGAGTTGTGCCCTCCTGGGGCACGGTTGAGTGAACATGATTCTAATAGTCACTGAAGTGGACGGAGGCAGCTGCACCGTAAAGCTAGACCCAAAGATGCTAGTACCTTTGAACAGCCAAATCAGCAGCTACATCTAATTTTACATTCACAGGACATTATTTTTCATAAACAAACCCACAAATCAAGTTACATCACATCATAAATGAGCTTGCTCTTCACTGAGGGCCCCGTCTAGATGTGTCACATATTTAAGGTCATATGAGCCAGGTGTGGTGGCTTGTGCCTCTAGTCCCAGAACCTTGAGAGGCTGAGGCAAGAGGACAGCCTAAACCCAAGAGTTTAAGAGCAACCCGTGAATTATAGTGAGGCTCTATGTCTAAAATCAGCATAAAATGACAAGTAAATCAAGGTCATATGAACCTACAGATGAAAGGATTTAGCCTTAAATATTTCATCAAGCCACAAGTTCTCCAAGAAACCATGATTTCCAAGGTATACTTTGCATCTATGGTCACAGGGAATGAGACCTGCTCATGGTATACTAAGGGAGAAAGACTGCCAAGCTCTTTTGGCCCTTAGTCCCAGTCCCTAAAGAGCATCCACAGGCAAAGCCACCTGAAGACAGTGCAAGGGGAGCAGGGGCGGTAAACTGTGACTTCACTGTAAGCAGAAAACGAAGTGGTTTATTTGCAAAAGAATTTTGAAATAATGAACTAGAACTGGAGGCATGTTAGGGTACACAGGACATTATCAGTGCAATCCTCAAGAGGCCCTTTCTAAAAACAATGTATGAAATGAATTACGTCCAGATGTAGGGTTGGAACATGGTAAGCCTGTAAAGACGAAGACAAGGAGATGGAGAAGCAGGTTTTGACACAATTCCCTGAACTCAAGTCTGGACTCTGCCATTTCCTTGGAGTAAAGACTTAGTAATGTGACTTCATTTATGCCTGAATTTCTTCATCTTTAAAGTGAAATTGCCAATGACACCGACTTTAAGAACATCAAGAGGATCAGACGGTTCCTATCAGCACTTCAGGCAGTTCCTGCATCATAGCCAGGAGTCAGGAAAAGCCATTATCACCACCATCACAATTCATAACCAAATAGGCCAGTACCAGAAAAAAACTAGCAAACATTCAAGAGGAATCTAAGATTTGGTCATTTATTTTGATATGTGCTGAATAACAAGGAGTTGAAATCATTAATAGAGAATTGGTATATGAGAGGCAGACAGAGCTTATGCATAATTTTGGGACTGTGCTGATACTACAGCAAACAACAGATAATGGCATTAGTCAAAAATTGAGACAAAGAATGGAACACCAATAACAGACAACTGTTCACAAAATTAATAATGATGGATAAAAAATATGTGCCAGATTTCAATACTAATGTATAAGATGTGTCGGACAAAACTAAAAAAAAAAATAAAAAAAATCATGGCGAAGCCTAAGAAAGGACACCAAAAAAAGGTGATAAGATTTGAGATCAAGTGACTTTGTGTAAGACTTAGACAAAAGGGCCCCACAAGAGGATGACTGAAAAGATGGTGCTGGACTCCCCAACATGGAACCCTCCGTGACCACAGTGAAGGTGACTTTAATCAGTCCAGTGGGGCAGCAGCCAACGGCCCTGAGTAGAGAAATGTACTGGGAGTGAGTACGTAGGTACGATCAGTAAGGACTGCTCTTTCTCAAAGTTTAGCTCTTCAGAAAAAGAAAGAAATGTGGAACATCCATAGGAGGATTCAGGGTCAAGAGAAGGTATATTTGTTGCATGACTGTTACTCATCCGCTTCTTTTTATTTATTTATTTTTCTATCAACTATTTTTTTTTGTTTTGTTTTAAAGAAAATAGTACAAAAAAAAAGAACAATATCAAAACACAAACAACACAAAGCAAGGACATTAAAAATGATACGGGGTTTCAAACCAAATGATAAAGATGAAAAGTAGTTGTTATATTACATACTGTTATCTCCAACAAAGTTGCTCAGATTACAAGATGTAAGAATAGAAGATTGATCAAATAGTTAAAGAGAATAAGAAAATAATAATTTAAAAGAATATTAGCAACAATACATAGTGTAGGATTGTAAGAATTCACCATTGGTTGTTATACTGCAAAATGTTGTCGTCAGATAAATTGCTCAGATTATGGGATACAAGCATACAAAATCGGTCAAAATAGTAGGAAAAAAGGCTTTGAAACATTAACTGTTCCAACTAACCATCAGACACCAACAGTACAGTTATACCATATATATATATATATATATATATATATATATATATATATGAATAAAATTTTCCTTAGTACGTTTTCCTCTTTCCCTCATCCCAGTTGCTCCTTCCTTTGAGTAGTTTCTTTCCCTTTCTTATTATCTATTGTACATTTTGGGTTTCATTTACTCTTTCATGTTCTTACACGAGGGAGACAATGTGATACTTACACATGTGAGTCCGATTTATTTCACTTACGAGTATGGTCTCTAGTGGCATCCATTTACCTATAAAAGCTTTAAGAGTATCTTTTTTTATAGCTGAGTAATACTACATTGTATAGAAATACCACATCTTTCTTACCCATTCCTCAGTTGATGGGCATTTGGGTTGTTTCCAAGATTTAGCTATGACAAATTGCGCTGCTAAAAACGTGGCTGCACATATATCACTGAGGTATGATGTTTGTAATTATTCTGGAAAAATACCCAGAAGGGGAATAGCTGAGTTAAGTGGGACTCCTAATCCTAGTTTTGTGAGGAATCTCCAGACTGATTTCCATAGTGGTTGCACCAATCAACCCTCCCACCAGCAATGGAGAAGTGTTCCTTTCTTCCCACAACCTCTCCAGCATTTGTCGGTGGTTGATTTCTTAATGACAGTCATTCTTTTTGGGCTGAGATGCAATCTCAGTTCTATTTTAATTTGCATTTCTTGAATGACTAATGATGTTGAATATTTTTTCATAATTTGTTTGCCATTGGTATTTTTTCATCTGAGAGGTATGTATTCATATCAGATGCCCATTTTTGGATCGAGTCTTTGAATTTTGGGGGCCTGATTGTTTTTAATTCTTCATATGTTCTGGATAGGAGTCCTTTGTCTGAAGGTCAGTTGGATAAAATCTTTTCCCAATTCATGGGTTTTCTCTTCACTCTGTTGATTTCTTTTGATGTACAGAAACTTTTCAATAAGATGAGATCCCATTTGTTGATTCTTTGAAGTTTTTCCCACGCAGTTTGGTTTTTGTTCATGAACTGTCTGCCTACCCCTACATCTTTGAGAGTTTTACCTGCTTTCTCTTCCAGTAGATTTTGTGTTTCTCTTGATATTTAGATCTTTGATTCATTTTGATTTTAGTGCATGGTGATACACGTGGGTCTAGTTTTAGTCTTCAGCCATGTGGAAAGCCAGTTTTTCCAGCGCCATTTGTTAAAGAGGCCATCTTCCTTTCAGTGAACGTGTTTGGTCTCTTTGTCAAAAATAAGGTGGTTGAGTGTATTTGTAGCTGTGTCTGCATCTTCTAACCTGTTCCATTGATCTTCAGGTCTGTTTTTTTTTTTTGCCAGTGCCATGCTGATTTTATCACAGTAGCTTTGTAGTATAAATTGAAGTCAGGGATTGTGATGCCTCTTGCATTACCTTTGTTTCCCAGGATTGCTTGTGCTATTCTAGGCCTCTTCCTGTTCCAGGTGAATCTTAGGCATGTTTTCACTAGATCTGTGAGGTATACTTGTGGAATTTTAATGGGGATTGCATTGAATCTGTACAATTTTGGGAATATGGACATTTTCACTATGTCGGTTCTTCCTATCCATGAGCAAGGAATATCTTTCCATTTTCTGAAATCCTCTTTGATCTCTTTTTTCAGAGTACTGTAATTTTTACTGTATAGATCCTTTACTTGTTTTGTTAGATTGATTCCTAAGTATTTCATTTTTTAGATGCTATTATGAAAGATGTTGTTTCACTGATTTCTGTCTCAGTCTGCTTGTCCTTTGTGTATAGGGGTGCTATTCATTTTTGAGTGTTGACTTTGTATCCAGCCATGCTACTGAATTTGGTTATTAAATCTGTGAGCCTTTTAGAGGAGCTTTTGGGGTTTTCTATGTAGAGTATCATGTCACCAGTGAATAATGATAATTTCACTTCTTTTCCTGTTTTATTCCTTTATTTCTCCCTCTTGTCTAATTGCTCTGGCTAATATTTGCAGAACTATGTTGAATAGAAGTGGTGACAGTGGACATCCTTGCCTTGCTCCTGACTTTAAAGGGAATGCTTTCAGTTTTTGACCATCTAGAATGATGTTAGCTGCTGGTTTGCCATAGATGGTTTTTATCAGATCAAGGCAAAGTCAATCTATCCCAATTTTCTGTAGGGTTTTTATCATAAATAAGTGTTGCACTTTATCGAAAGTTTTTCTGCATCAATTGAGATGATCATGTGATTTTTGTCTTTGGCTCTATCAATGTGGTGTATTATGTTAATTGATTTGCATATATTGAATGAAAACTGCATTGCTCTAATGAATCCCACTTTGGCATGGTGTACAGTCATAATAATTCGTTCCCCTCTGTTAGCTAGTATTTTATTGAAATTTTTGCATCAATGTTCATTAGGTAGATTGGCCTGTAGTTCTCTTTCATGGTTAGGTCTTTCTCTGGTTTTGGTATCAGGATAATACTTGCTTCCAGGAATTAGTTGGGGAGAATTCCTTTGTTTTCAATTTCCTTAAAGAGTTTGAGAAGTACTAACATTAAATGTTCTCTAAATTTCTTGTAGAATTCAGCAGTAAATCCATCAGTACCTGGGCTTTTCTTCATCGGCATGTATTTTTTTATTAAATTTTCAATTTCTTTTGCCCATATAGAGTTATTCATGATTTTTATAACTTCTTCATTCAGGTTTGGTAATTCTTATGTATCTAGAAATCTGCCCATTTCCTCTGTGTTGTCCATCCTGTGAGAGTAAAGATTTTCAAAGTAGGTACTGATAGTCTTCTGAATTTCTATAGGATCTGTAGTGATTTCATCTCTTTCGTCCCTTATTGCATGTATTTCAGTTCTTTCTTTCCTCTGTTTCATGAGTTTGGGTAGGGGTTTATTGATTTTACTTTTTTTCAAAGAACCAACTCTTTGATTTATTCTTTGTATTGTTTTTTAGTCTCCATTGCATTAATTTCTGCCCTGAGCTTTATAATTTCATGCCTTCTCTGGGCTTTTGCTTTGTTCTTCTTTTTTAGAAGCTTGAGGTGCAGTATAAGATTGTTGATTTCTGTTCATTCTGTTTTCCTGAGGTAGGAATTCACTGCTATAAATTTCCCTCTGAGGACTGGTTTCATTGCATCCCACAGGTTCCTATAAGTTGTGTCTACATTTTCATTTGATTGTTCCTAGTGTTTAATTTCTTCTTTGATTTCATCTATGACCCACCAATTGTTCAGGAGGGTGCTGTTTAATTTTAATGTGTTTATGGAGTTCTTGTGATTTCCTTTGCAATTAATTTCCACTATGTTCCAGTAGTATGCATGAGATAATTTCAACTCCTTTGCATTTCCTTAAGCATGTTCTATATGCTAGCATATGGTCTGTTTTAGAGAATGTCCCATGTGTAGCTGAGAATAATGTGTATTCTGATGCTGCTGGGTAGAACACTGTACAGGTCTACTAAGTCCATTTGTTCATGTTTCATTTATTTGTTATTTGTTTGATAACTTTTTGTCTAGTTCATCTATCTCCCTATGATAATAGGGTATTGAAGTCTCCTGTTATGATTGTGTTGGTGCTAATTCTATTTTTCATGTCTGTTAAAATTTGTGTTATATACTTGGGTGCTCCTGTATTTGGTACACAGACATTTATCATTGTTAGCTCTTCCTCTTGAAATTTTCCACTCAGAAGTTTGTAGTGACTTTATTTCTTTTAATTGTTCTTGGTTTGAAGTTCCCATTGTCTGCAAACAGAACCTACTTTTTTCTGGGTACCTATCACATGGGGTATTGTTTTCCATCCTTTAATTTTCAGTCTACGAGTTTCCTTTCAAGTTAAATGTATTTCCTCTATATAGTATATTGTTGGATTTTGTTTCTTGATCCAACCTGCCAGTCTACTTCTTTTGGTTGGTGAATTGACTCCATTTACATTCACGGTTATAAGGGAAATGTTTGGCTTATCTTTGTCATGTTGTTTTCCTGCTGGTGGTTTCTCTCATTTCCCTTTGTTTAATTGCTTGCTCTGCTTGGTGTTTCTTTTCTGTTGTTGTTCTTAAAGTTGTTTTTTGTACCTTTCTACAATATCTTTTAGACCTCTTTGTAGGGTTGATTTGGCAGTCATTAAGTTCTTCAGTTGATCTTTACTGTGGAAATATTTTATTTCTCCATTTATTTTGAAGGATAGTTTTACAGGATACATCAACCTGGGTTGGAAGTTGTTTTATTTCATGACCTACAATACTTCACTCCAAGCTCTTCTTGACTTGAAGGTTTATGCTGAGAAATCTGCCGTGATTGTGATGGGGTTTCCTTTATAGGTGACCTGTTCCTTTTCTCTCACAGCTTTTAATAATCTGTTCTTTGTTGAATTTCTGGGATCTTGATCACCATATGTCTGAGTGTGGATTTATTTTGGTCATGGTTAGTTGGGGTTCCATAAGCTTCACTTACCCAGATGTCCAATTCTTTTTCCATCCTTGGGAAATTTTCTGCTATTACTTCCACAAGTAGATTTTTTATATCATTTGTGCTGACACCTACTGTTTCACTGATACCTATCAACCTCACATTGTTTTGCTTTGCTTTGTCTTGCAGCTGTTGAATCGTTATTCCTTGGTTTCTTGTTTTTTAAAAGATCCTTCCTTTCACACTCATTCACAGCAATGCTGTCCTCAAGGTCTGAAAGTCTACCTTCAGCTTCACTGAAGCAGTTTTGCCAGCTTTTGATGAAAGTTTTAATTTCCTGGATATCTGTTTTAATCTGCTTTATGCATTCTTGTGGTTTCCTATACTGTTCATTCAGTTTCCATTAATTTACTATGCTCCTCTATTTTTTTTCATGTCTTCTTTAAATGTGCTAAGCAATTCTTTTACTATTGTTATCATTTCATTTTTTACCTCAGACATTATTTCAGATCTGATGTCCTCTATGGCCTGATAGAGCTGTTTTTTTTTTACTTCAGCTATCATTTCAGACATTCCAGGAGTATAAATTCCAAGCTCGTCTGTGTCAGTATCTCCTGGACTTATTCTGGGAGGGTAGAGGTCCAAGAAGGCGTTTTGCTCCTTCATTTTGTCATTTTCAGTGGTGCAGAGATTCCCTGGAGCTCAGCCTCACTCCTAGGGTGATGTTGTAGTAGCAAGGCATGGACCCAAATGTCCCTCGTGCTGATTGTGACTCCCTCAATGGTGTGTATGTGTGTATGCATGTGTGTGTGTGTATGTGTGTGCGCAAGCAGGGTGTGATCCCCAGTGTTCCCAGTTTTCTATGGCTCAGCGTGGTTCCCACTCAGGAGTTCCCAAGCTGTCCAGGTTTCAGCCCTGTTTCCACTGGGACATAGTAGTGGTTGGGTGGTGGTTACCATGTCTCCACACACTGCCACTACTCTGTCTGGTTCCCACACCAATGGGGGGTAAATGAGCAGTCACTGAGTCCCCTGAAGCAGTCTGAGTTTCAGTTAGCTCCCCTACGGGTATGGAGTGGGGGGAGGGAGGAGCACCCAAGGCCCTTAAGGTTGTCTGGGCTCCCCTTGGCTCCAAAGCTGGTGCGGCAGCGGTGGGGCTGGCTCACGGGAATTCCCAGCGCTGTCTGCGGTGCAGCTCTACTCCTACGGTGGGAGGAGGGAGGAGGGAGCGGTGGGGAGGGGTCTCCAGGCCCCTCTAGCTGTCTGGGTCTCCACCTGGTCCCAAGCTGGTATGTGGAGGGGGCTGCAGCTCACCGGAGTTCCCACCACTATCCCAGGTGCAGCTCTGCTCCCATGGGGGCGGGGGCAGGAGGGGAGGGGTGGACAGCGGACCAGAGGCCCCTAGAGCTGTCCGGTCTCTGCCTGGTCCCAAGCTGGTGTGGGAGGGGGGCCGCAGCTCACCGGAGTTCTCACCACTGTCTGAGGCACAGCTCTGCTCCCATGGGTGGAGGGGGGAGGGGAGGGGTGAGGAGTGGACCAGAGGCCCCTAGAGCTGTCCGATCTCTGCCTGGTCCCAAGCTGCTGTCTCACCTACTGTGAGACAACTGATGGCAAAATATTTCTAGTCTGAGGAAAGACTCAGTAGGGAAGGGGAGAGTGAAAGATGAAGAAATAGTATGGTTACTGTCCCATCTCTACATATGTCTGATTCTAGACTATGCAGTGATTTATCTGTTCACAGTCTATGAGTAAACTGAGTAAATGAATGTTCCCATGATAGTGTGTCAGTGCCCGAGGCTGACTATTAAGACCCCACCCATGAAAGTCAAATCATTCTCTGGGTTCAATGATAGATGTATTTGCCTTTATGATAATTATCTCCACCAGATTTCTGACATGATTCCCTGAAATCTGATAAATGATCTATATCAGATGTGACATCTTACTGTTATGGAATGTGAAGTGGCATCATCGAACCCTAAGTATGTTTGTGAAACCCTACCTCTTCTAATAAATATTACCAGTCTCTCTTTGCAATTTCTACCACCTACACTCCTATTGCCTACTTAGGAGTTCATTTTAGACAATTTTGAATACCATAATAAAGTTTAGATGTGATTAAGTATACATAAATTCTGTCCAGACTTTTTAAAAATATATTTAAAATATCTTTTCTGACAAAGAAATTCTTTCCTTTTTTTTGAAAAATGATTATGTATTTTTTCATAGAATCAAAATAAAATTATAGAAATCATAAAATTGCATGATTTGCATATCACAGGAATGCTAATTGATCAGTGAAAATTTTTACTATTTTGATAGAACGTTTCCAAAGCTTTGTACATATAAAGGAAACACCAAATTTTAGCATGGACCAGTAAACTTATAAGGTTCGCAACTGCCAGAACATGTGTATAATGTTTGGTGACACTACAACTAACAAATACATGAATCTGAAAGCACATATAATGTATAAAACAAAAATATAAAAATACAAAAGTTGACAAACTATCTTTCCACTAATTCACATAATTATATTTTCCCTTCAAACACACTAGGCTGATTTTCAAATGTATAACCAGATGTAATCCCCTCTAGAAATAGTACTTTGCTCATTCTTATCTTTCAAAACAAGTTAAATTTGAGTTATGTACTCAGTAGTCAGAATTTCACTGCTGGAATCTGAAGTTTACATTTTAATTGCTATTTGTCATATACTTCAGGGATTCTGTTCATAAGACACAAGGCAAATGGTAAAGTCCTCTTTTATATCCCCAAAATATGAAATATAAACTCTTTTCTTGTAAAACAGAAACAACTTATATATCTTAATAAAATACTATAATAGAAATAGATGGAAGATGTTTGATATAGTTATTAGTATAAAGGTTTTATTTTTTAATTTTCTTTTTGGATTAAGTCTAAATTCTTATTAATTAAGAAGAAAAAACTGTTACTTTTCCAAAATACAGAATTGGATTTCAATGAAATGATTTAACAAAATAAGGTACAATGTTTAAGAAGGCAAGATTTACGTACAAAGTTGGTGCAAGGTTACAAGATTTATACACAAGGTTATCCCATCCTGGGGATGGGGATGAGGGAGAAGTACTAGAACTGAAGTGGCTTAAATATTCTTTTTAGAGCACTAACCCTTATACAGTAACACATAAATAAGATACAATAAACTATGTAGAAAATAAACCTTAATTGTTGAATCACAGCACTGAGTTATTCATTCTACCATTAACCTTGAGTTAACTATATATTTGTAAAGTTATTCCTAATTCACACTGCTTTAAATACAGAGAAATAAGATTTGGTAATCCTACATAGTAATAAGACAATACATTTTTAAAATACTTTGTTGATATATATCTATTTTTTTTGTTTATTTGCTTTGTTTGTTTTTGGTGGTACCAGGGATCAAAATTAGGACCTTGCGCTTGCCAGGCAGGCACTTATTCCACAGAGCTATATCCCCAGCCCACTTTGTTGATATTTTAAAGTCTCCAACTTTATGAAAAGTTAAAATTTGAATATTTAAAAATTTTCTCCCATTGTGTTCTGTTCCCTATGAATACAAAGTGGGTTCAGCACACAACTTCCACACAGGTCTCTACACGATGGCCACAGTCCTTCCTGGTACACAGCAATGTTAGCTACTTACATTAGTGACAGAATTCTCACACATCAATTGCTGACAGCATCAATTTGGTAACGTTTTTGCAATATTGGCAATAGTAATGACAATCTCTAGTATAAAGATTTTAAAGAAGGATAAACAAATTATATGCGCTGTCTTCCAGGTACTTGCATGGAAAAATACAGATATATACCTATGCTAAGAGGTTATACTAAAAGTTCTACCTACACTAAGTTGCCCTGAATAAAGCAAAAACCTAAACTTTCATCGTAATATTTGGATAATCCTGACTTAATCTTATTTTAATGAACAGAAGATAAACATCTAGACCATTTTCAAATTTAAGACATTTAAATTTCAGATTCATAATTTTCCAGGTTAATTATCAGAGAAAATTAACACAAAATTTCCTACATGTGGAGGTGTTAAGATCTATAATAATGACCTGTTGGCTTACTTACTAAATTTAATTAAATAAAAATAGTCAAACGCCAACCAATTTTTGAATCTAGGAAACGATTAATATAGAGTTATATAAGCAAAATGTCTCTCAGTGTTCCAGTGGGCGCTATCCACAGGTTTTCATTTTATACACACAGAAACTCTTCAGTCAAACCTTTAGTTGTCACAATTCATGCTGACACCATACTCTTAGTCTAGGCATGAACACCAAATCTTCCAGGGCAAAGTTAAAGTATAAACATATTAGTAATATTTTAGATGAGACTGCATGTAAGCAAACGCACAAAGGTCAAACAGACTTGTGTTTGTGCATATCAGAAATAAAATATAAGAAATATATGTATGTTTACTGTAATAAATATTTTATAAATATAACCAATACTCATTTCACATTTTAAAAATTCATTGAGTTTTCCTAGTACAAATATTTTAAAATTTAGCCGGAATAACGAATGAAAATGTGTGATGAAATTTTTTTTTAATCTCCAAAATTTAGGAATAATACCTTTAATTTTATGACACCGTCAACCTTAGTTGAAAGAGCAGGGATTCTGAAGCAAAGAATTCTTCCAGAATCCGCTCGTTGGAAATGTACTAGATACTCTACATAGTATCAGTCTTCGAAAGTTTATATATTTTCTTCCAAAAATTCATTAGATAAACACGTATTTATTGAATAAACTGGTAAAATCTAGACAATCGAAAGAAAGCGTCTC
The DNA here is from genome assembly GCA_004027595.1 of Dinomys branickii. Classification (NCBI taxonomy): domain Eukaryota; kingdom Metazoa; phylum Chordata; class Mammalia; order Rodentia; family Dinomyidae; genus Dinomys; species Dinomys branickii. The sequence continues at coordinate 28,615 of PVLD010016599.1, read as the reverse complement.
TTTATGGACCTATGGAGGAAGAAAGTGAAACAAAGTCTATGGACTTTGAGGAAAGTATGTACAGAGTTCTAAGAAGTTCAAATAAAACAATGTGCAGAGCAGGAAAAACAGTAAATAACGTTCAACTGAAGAAGAAAGACCCTCGTGTGTTCAAGCAGTCGTGTCCATTGCCCACCTCCTCATCTAGATTTGCTTTTCTGCTACGCTGACTTCTCTTTCCATTTGTGCTTGCAGAATTTACTACTGGAAAAATGCAGCTTATGTACACTGCTCGCCTCAGTAATACTTCGGAGTGAAGACTCTAATAGATTATCTCTACTCATGTGCCACTGTGAGTCCAGCACCAGTTATGGTAACAGAAACTACTTTCACTGGCACAACTATCACAAGCTCACCCCTTGAGGTAGGGACCACTAGGCACGTGCGATTCTCCAACCTTGGGGAACATTGGTAGATCACCTGCAGATTTTTCACCTTTCCCTTCTCTGTGTCATCCTGATCTCTCTGTCATCAGTTTTTCTCCTTCCTTTTATGTGTGGTCTCCCCTAAATTATACTCTAAACATTCTCAAAACTAACTCTGAATATTTTTCTTCTAAAATTTCTCCTTAGACTATCTCACCTGGGATCATGGATTCAAATAACATTTATATGCTGATAATGCACACGTTTCTATATCAAGATCTAATGTCTCCACTGGGTCATCAGCTTGATGTATCCAATTGAATGTCTCATAGGCATGTCAAAATTAACATTCCAAAATTAAACTATCAAGCCAGCCATACTTCTAGTTTTCAGCATCTTTATTGATGTTAACTATGACAATTAAATCGTTTAAGAAACCTAAAGGTCATTTCCCACACTACCTCCATCTCCAACACATCAAAATCTACTCATCGGGGTGGTACGACTCCATGTTCTTTAATATCACTGTGCCTTCCCAGTGCCAACCCTCATAAGCATTACCAGTACTAGAGAAGCTGCCCCTCAATAGTTCCTCTGCCGCCATATTTGATGATTGCAACCTATATTCTTTTCTGAAACTTAGATTTACTTGTACATTTTAGATACATATAATGATCACAACTTGTTTTTTCTCATTCCCTTCCCCTCTCTTCGACCCGTCATCCCTTCCCCACTAACAAAATCGAATCTATTTTATTAAACCACTCAAAGTAGTATTTTTAAAATGGACTATCATATTAATCCAAAGTAAACTAGTTAATCATATATTTAAATAAAATGAAAGTTCCTTATTAGAGCCCTAATTATCCTGTACACAATTTCTATCCTATACAATTCTATCTCTAAAACTATTTTCCAATAACTAACATTCACAAATGAGTTGTGGCTTATATTGGTAGGTACATTGGTCTTCATTTAGTTCTGTAAATGTGGAAAGATATGTCCAGTTTCCAATATTTTTTTCCTTGAAATTCTATTCTCCATTTTCATCTGTGTACCTGGTATTTTAGCTTGTGTAAGTGTATGCGTGTCTCTGGATATATATATATTGGAGTATATATATATATTGGAATATATATATATATAGGAATATATATATATATATAATTACATATATATTGGAATATATATATAGGATTATATATATATATAAGAATATATATATATTCCCTTAAGTATCTTATATATATATATATATATATATATTCTCTCAAGTATATATCATTTTTACAGTAATGACACACATTTATGTATCAAGCTGTAATTGGTCCTCTGGGTTATCAACTTCATATACCCAATTAATCTGACTATCCAATTGAAAATCCAGTTGAATTATAAAATATTCCAAATACATATTTTAAATAAGTAAGGTCCTGCACAAATTTTTCCCATAAGCCTCTCTTCCTCCGTTTTACTTATCACAAATTATAATTATAGCTTAATTTTGCTGCCTTATGACTTAGAGTCTTTTGCATTCTAAACTATTGCCTTCACTGAAGTAAGGGATCTTCTGGATAAATCACATTATATGTCAAGCATCTACAAAACTGTTAAACACATATCTTCAATAAAAATAAATGCATAAAATAATACAATTTAAAATGTACTTTATAAAATCTGGGAGCATCTGCCAATAACTAATAAAATAAGAGAAAAACATGACTAAGAGGAAGTCCATAAACTATTATTCATATGTATTATTCAAGTATCCAGAAAATTTAATGATCTCAATTGTATCACATGAGCATGTGAGTAGTGTAAAACGAACATGTTGGATGGCTGTGTCTCATTCTAATACAGAAACTATGACAACCTTTTGGTATACTATCATCCTTTAGGAACTAGAAGTAATTGTTTTGTCAGTAGAAATATATGGACATATATGACTGGAAATCAAGCAGCCTTTATCACATCAGAAGTTCTTGCTAGAGCAAGTAGTCAAGACAAAAACAATGAAAGACAAAACAATGAAAGCTATTCAAACAGAAAGGTAGAATTGAACATTTCTCTGACAACAATATGATCTTATATATGGAAAGCCCTCAGGAATCCATAAAAAAGTTATAATAAGGAAATTAAATTGTTTGATGCAAAATAAACATACGAAAATTATTTTCATTTTATGCTGCAATAACAATCAAAATAAGATCAAGAAATAATAATGTATAACAGTTTAAAAACACAAAAAATAATTTAAGAATAAGTTTAACTAGGGATTTCAATGATCTAAGCACTCATAAATATGACACTTGGAAGCATGAAATGGAAGAACCTATGAAGAAATGAAAAATATCCTGTGTTTATGATTTGGAAGACTCTTACTAAAGTATCCATATAAATTGCCTTTATTTTCTGTTGTTATAAGATAATACATCAGTGCTCATTTCGTTAGCACATATATTGAGATAATACATCAACCTGAGAAATTTATAAAGAAATGAGGCTTATTTTAGCTTTCAGTTCATAGGGTACAAGGACTAAGAGAATAGTTCTATTACGTCAAAGGAATTCTACTGCTTTATATAATGGCAAAAAATCAGAAGTAAAATTTGACACATGTGAAAGGCATTAACATCTAATTATCCAATAACTGCCTAAAAATTTATCCTCAAATGGCCACAATAGCAGTCAAATTTCAGCATGAGCTTCACCACATAGACACCATGGTGAGTTTCATACCCAGTGTGAAAGCTATTGAAACTCCAATGACATTGATAGAAATAGAAAAAAATCAAAATTCTTATGGAATCACAAAATAGCTGAAGCAATTATATGCGAAAAGAACAAAGTTGGGGTTTGCACCCTAAGTGTCAATTATATTACAAGGTTATAGTATTAAAAGAGCACAAGAACTGGAATAAAATGGATACACAGAAAAATGAATCAGAACGGAGAACCCAGAAATAAGCAGCCTTTATGTTATGGTAAGCGGAATTTCCAAAAAGGTGGTCATACACACAATATGTAAAGTGCAGTTTCTTTAATCAATGCTTTTGGGAGAATTGTATGTTCACACACAAAAGAATGAGCACAAACTTCTAACTCAAACCACATACAAAAATCAACTAAAATGGATTAAGGATTTAAATATGAGACCATAAAATGGAAAACTACTAGAAAAAAAAAAAAAAACAAGGGAAGGAACTTTGGTATGGACAATTATTTTTTCCCCAAAAGCACACAGAAATTGTAAACAAAAATAGACGCACTATTGTAGAAAACTACAAACTTCTGAAGCCAAAGGAGCCAATTAAAAGTGAGGAGACGACCTATAAACTCAGAGAAAATACATCTATAAAACATACGGACTTCAAACAAGTTAAGAAAAACACCAAAAACACTTGCTTTAAAATACATAAAAGAACCGTACAGATATTTCTGGAACTGAGACATATAAATGACCAGCAGATACATAAAAAAACTCAACAGCACAAGTAATTAGGGGAATGCAAATTAAAATCACAAAAATGTGTCATTTCACAGCTCACAGAATTTCGGTGATGAAAAAGATGAAAGACAGAAATGTTGTTGAGGCTGTCGAGAAAGGGCCCCCTGGACGCTGTTATTGGGAATGCAAATTAGAACAGGTATTATGGGAAACCTACACGAAAACTCCTCAAAAACCTAAAACTACAACTAACATCATCCAGCAATCTCATTTCTAGGTGTGCTCCCACAGCCTTTCAAATGAGTATCATCTACCGCATTGCTTACAATAGCTAAAGCATAGGCACAAGCTAAGTGTCCCTCAAAGGACGAATTGATATAGGAAACCTGGCATATACACCAATGGGAATCCTAACCAGCCTTCAGAAGAAAGAGATACTGCCACACATAATAGTGTGGATGCATCCAGGGAGTACTAGAAAGTAAGGCAGTTACAGCAACACAAATATCACACGGTCTGACATGCACCCAAGTCTGCCGGAGACCTTCCGGCACCAGTTCCTTGACACAGTCAGGAATGGCAGCCGGTACCTGCAAAGCAGGGACCCCAAAGGGTGGCGTGCAGCCTCTCTCTGTTCTCTCTCAATCATAGCTTTGCAGACATTTATTGCGCTACCAAAAAAGGATGGTGGGGGACCTGAAGGATCGGAACTGAAAGCAGTTAAGGAATCAGAGCCCAGGATGAAAGGCGCCCCTCCAGGGTTGAAAGGGAAAGGAAAAGCCACCACAGAGGTTTGGGTCAGTCCCCCACCTCCTGTGTGACAATACTCACCCGCCAGAACAGGAGGGGATCACCAAGCGGGCCTCAGTGCGTGGGAAAACATTAGGCGAACGCCCTGTGTGTGCTGGACTGGCTCCAGATGGAGATACTGTAAATGTGGGTCCTGCTGTCCAGTCGACAAGTGAACATTCTTTGAAAAATCACACCTAATCAAGAACACCTAGGGACTGATGCTTTTGCTTCCTTTTACATGCTTTAGAAAAGTTGATTCTCTGCTAGGATTGCGGCTGGAGGGTTGGTCAACCATGTCTGAATCTGTAACCAAAATGCAAACTTCACTGTATCTAAGCGGAAACTGTTTAACCTGCCAAGTTTCAATAAGTAATTGTAAAGGTATATAATAAAGCAAAAAGCATTTGTCTGTGTCAGAGGAGCCTGGCTCCCCTGTCCCACCAGAAGGACCTCTGGGGTCTGTGTTGTTTGTCTCTGCGCCCACATCGTTCGCTCCTGCAGGGATTTCCCAGACCTGCTGCGGCTGGACCACAGCATAAGCCATCCCAGTGTAAAACAAGTGAACTCGCAGCAACATAGCAGGGAGCAATGTTGGTCTGAGTCCAGGGTTAGGAATGACAATGTCTCTCTTTCAAGGGTACGAAGGTTCAGTTAGATAGGAGCATACTTTTTGAACCTACTTCAGACTATGTTGAATATAGTTAATAAAAACATATTTTGGGATTACTAGGACAGTACATTTCAAATTCTTTATCATAAAAATAATAAATATTTAACATAATCAATTACCTTGATTTAATTATCATATATTACATTTATATGTGTCATTATATCACACTATGACATAAATATATACAATGATAGTTTGCCAATTAATTTTACAAATGGAATATGAGGGGATCACTGACACAGGCCCAAATATACTAGTCATGTTGGAAAAATCTTGATATGTGGATTTTTTTCTAAAACTTTTTGCTGGAAAATAAACAACTATGTCTAGCAAAGCTGCAGAGATGGAGAAGATCAGCATTATGCAAACAAAGGGAGGTGACATCAAACAGTAACACAATAAGAGCTTCTTGCAGCTTAGAAGGGAAAATCATTAACAGAAGATGGTACAAACTGAGTGCAGTTGTGTAGACTGAACCCTGATTTACAGACACGGGTACAAGCTGCAACCCTAAGGTTATTCTTTAGGTTTTATTCCCTGGAGTTGTATATTTTGCTTGGAAGAGTATCTTAGCTTTCATTAAATTCTCGACTGAGATTTGTGACCTAAAAATAGGTCAACCACCACAGAAATCCACTGTGCCCTGAGATTTAATTAACTTGGCTTTTATGAAGGATATGGTTATACTTATTTTATCCAGTCAGAAACACCACTTGCTTTCATTTATTGACACTTTTTTATTTCTGTACATTCCTAATTCTGGTTTTTCTTGGGGAACAAGTTCTCCCATTTTTGTTACTATGCATCAAAATACACTGAATATTCTGCATCTCATCTGGAATTAAGAGAGGTGCAAAGGAATATAGTACATGTTTAAAGGTATTTACTTATCATCTAAAATTAAAAAGAAAACATACATCTACTCATTAAATCCTTAGCTGCTATCATGACAGGTACTGTGGTGGTTATGGCAGTTTTAACTTGGTGGGCTTTATAATCATCCCCAAGGGTAGGTGTCTCTCAGAAGGTCATGATGGTGGGATGTTGGCCTCTGTATCTGCTGCTTTTCCTCTCCTACCCTGGCACCCTTCCTCTGTGTGTGTCACACTGTCACTGTGGATGAGGTATTCTTCTCTAAGTTCATGAGTGGTAGTTTTAGAAGAAGGTCATTCCAAGCCAAAATAAGCATCTATTTCTATGAGGACAAAGGGCTGCCCTTTCCATGATGAAAGTGGTCTAATATCCACTTGCCCCACAGGTTACCTTGGGCAAAGGTTTCCTATCAGGGACAGTGTTGATCTCTACTGAAGGCAGAGAAGCATTCAACAGTTACCGTAGCTGGATCAGCTTTGCTAAGTGAAAGGTCATGGTGCTGAGTCAGGTATAGCCTTTATCTCTGCTACCGTGGTCACTATTTTTCATAAGCTCATTGGACAATCACTGGGGTGGCTGGGAAAAGAGGTTGACAGCTCTGCCCCCTCTGCAGAAGGAGTCATTTTATCCATTTCATTACTAGTGTCCTCTCTGGTGGGGTCACCTTTCGATGAACATTTAAATAGTATACAAATATTTTCACATTCTTCCCCCATATGGAGTGGGCTATCCCTCAACCATTTCAGCAGAAATCTTATTCACCAATTTCCCAAGTATCCTCCCTACAAGTTGCTAGCTATCTAACCATACAGCTGGCTACAGTCCGTGCATCAAGACATAGCACATATCTGACCAGTTTTTCCAAGTAATGTGCACAGTCAGGCGCGGTGCTCAAAGTGTGCTTTCCCTTTGCCACTGTGCTTTAGGGACGTGCGAAAGAGGCTGCAGTCCTGCAGCAGTTCATTCCTGGTCCTGCGTGCACAGTGTGCAGAACCAACTGTGAGCCTAGACCTAGCCCCTTCTTCCTCTGAGAACCCACCATCAGTTACCCCCCATGAGGCAGTATAGCAGGAGGGGAAACTTTAGTCATTTTGGCCACTTGTACATCTAGAACCTTCTTAGCCCCAGTCATGTGCATACCATAGTCACTTGATGGCTGACTCTTACTACACACATCCAACTTTATTAGACACACCCAATTCATGATGGGTAGCTTACGTTACATGGTGGGCTGGAGTCCCACGGTCAAGGGTTTGCTTTCCACGAGGGCCCAATAGCAACCCATGAGCTGATTTTCAAACTTTCTACAAAATCTTAAAATTCTCTGCTGTCATTCACTCATGGAGTCCTGCAGAAGCTCCACACAGCATCTCTACCCATGATCGGCACCTTAAGTACCACTGGATCTACCGCATCCTATGGCCCAAGTGGCATAGCAGCACACACAGCAGTTTGGGCCTATTCCAGAGCCTTCCCTTATTCTGGGCTCACCCCCAGCTCTAGCTCTCCTGGTCATTTGGTAATATATTGGAGCCACACATCCAAATGGGGAATGCATTGCCTCTAAACTCCAAATAGGCCACCTAGGTATTGTGCCTTTTTTCTTAGTTGTAGGAGGGGCCAGATGCAACAACTTATCTTTTACTTTAGTAGGGATATCTCTGCATGTCCCACACCATTGGACTTCTCAAAATTCCACTGAGGAACAGAGTTCTTGAACTTAATTAATTTCCCATCTTCTGATATGCAAATGTTTTAACAACAGGCCCAGAGTAGTTACTACCTCTTGTTCACCTGGTCCAATTATCACTAATGGGCCAGTGTGATGCCTCCCTTGTGCGAGACAAAGGTGAACAAATCCCTGCACACTAAACTGTGACACAGAGCTGAACAGATTATATACCCAATGTAGAATAGTACAAGTATATTAATTATCTTCTGAGACAAAAGCAAGTTTCTTTTGGTGGGCCTTATGGCTGGATTCGTAGGAAAAGTAAACAGCAGCACATCAGGCGCCAGGAGATGTGTTCTGTCAAAGCAAGGAAACTGCATCTGTTATAACAGCTTCTGCTGAAACGACCATTTGACTGAGGTAACAGCAATCCATTAGCATTCTCCAAGACCTTTTACCTTCTGCACAGGCAACGGAGGTAAACGGAGAGGTGGTGGGAACCAACACACCTGCGTTTCTCAAGTCCTGAGTTGTAGCACTAATCTCTACAGTCCTTTATGGATGTTTTTGATTTACTATTTTCCTAGGTAGGGGAAATTCTAGTGGCTTCTCTTTGGCCTTTAACCCTTTAATACCCTCACTCCACCAAGTAAAAAACCAAGACCTGATGAGCAGGTTGCTAAAGACCAGAGGATACAGAATTAGTAATAAAAGAAGGCAGTTAAAATATCAGACATTCACAGCATGCAATATCAGGCATGCCCACAGGACCAGTTAGAAAAGTGAGAATTGTAGTTACTGTATTTTTTCCTATTTTGTTAACTGGCTGTGTATATGTACACATATATTAAACAAACATTGATTTCTTTTTCATAATAATGTTGATTGACAGTATCAGTATTTAAGTGTTATTAATTGTATATTATCATATTTAGGTTACAGGAGTCATAGAAGGGTATCACTCAAAGAAAACTGTGTTTCTGTGGATGCGAGGAATTTGTATGTTTCCGCTGGTACCCTGGAGAGTACCATATTAGCAGTAATTACGAACTTGGGTGTTGCATTTGAAGAGTAAGTGTGGTTTAAGGACAGACTTTGGTTGTCAAGTTGACAGGTGTGGATTATTAAAGCATACTTCAGGGTGTGTCTGTGAATGGATGACATGCAGGCCAGCAGACAGGGAAAATGACTCACATGGGTGACACCACCCAAAGCTTGTTATCTGGAGAGAATAAAACAGCAAGGAAGGGTCTCTGTTTTGAAAGAGATCTAGCCTTCACCACTAGCGCTGGTCACCAGTCTCCAGCACCATCAGCTCTCCCACTCAGACCTGCCCTGACGTCTCTACACAGAGTCTCTAGGCCTCTGACCTTGGACTGGTGCTGCACCCTTGATCCCTGTTACACAAGTTTCCAGCTCTGGCTTGAACAGGAACTGCATCCTTTAGCTCTGCAGAGCACAGACATCTGTGCTTCTGATATGGCCAGCCTTCCGAAGAAGTTCCCTTGTCTAATTATACATGTATTTTCTATTAATTATTTTCCTTTAGAGAATCAGAATTAATTAGGTATTCGCAGCAGGATACAAAGTTAGTTAAAATAAAAATACTTTCTACTTTTTTACTTCAAGGTAGGTAATATTGTAGTAATTGTCATAAAAAACATTCACATAGAATTAAAATGTATACCAAATCAGAGAATAGATAGTTGAACTATGTAAGCAATTATTAAAAACTGTGATACCAAATAGAAGTCCTTTGATGGAAGGAAAGTATATGATCCTTATCTAATGTACAACTATGGCTCCTGTGGGAATAAACAGTTAACGATACACACATGCACACTGGCATACACATTGGTGACCAAAGCTGGGAAATGAAATGCTTCAGATGTCAGACTCCATGGTCAAACAGAACTTGGCTACATATTGTGGTTCTGTCCCTCTATGACTCTAGGAAATATATTTAACATCGACCCCAGATTACTATAAAGATTAAATACTGAAACATAATGACTTCTCAATTATTACCAAATAATTTTTTCACAGATTGTATTATGTACTATATTTATAACACTACATGTTGTTCATATTTATTTTATATACCATATAGAATGAATTTCTGAATCTATGTCCTATTTTTCTCATGATAATGACTCAAAGTCCTAAACACTAAATCTGCTCTGGTACAACACATTATGCTTGCTGAATAACATATGAGCAGCAGACACAAAGAAACAACCAATTATTATCTGATACAGAAATCTTACCTGCAATTTCATAGCTCTTTCCAGAATGACCTTTTTGTTGTTAATTCTGTTTTTACCAAGTATGTGATACATATGTCTTCTTTGATCTTACTGGAAATCTGGTAGAAATAGCTAAAATTCTTATTGGTTGTTAAAATAAACCTCTGAGGTGATAACTATTTAATAGAAAGAACCAAATTAGTAGCAAAGAATTATGTCAGAGTATCACTGATATAAATCAATACATTGCCATAGAAGGCACACTCAAATCTTGTTTGAAAACTATATATGCTCTTATTCCCACCCAGCATCACTTAATACATACCACTGTCTCCGAAGAAAGTTTGGAAGAATGTGTGAATAGTGGCTCTGCAAGGCACAGCCAGCTTGTAAGCTAAAACAGTGGCCATGATTTACACTAGGGAGAGGCACCACAGTTTCAGCTGGAAATTACTGTCCTCAAGCATCTTTTTCTTTTGTGCGTCTAAAACGAGGCTTCTACCCTCCTTTCCCAGCTTCCTAAATATAAGTGATCACTGGATCTTTATGCATTGCATGCATTTTAACTGAATGTGTACTGTGTACCCCTGGTGTAATAATACTAAACTACTATTCTTGATAATTATAAGAATAATAATGGAAATCATGGCACAAGTAACAACGGATAGCCAGTTACAGTTGGGCAGGTACGCGTTTAACTAAGCCAGTCCTCCCACAGGGTAAGCAAACGTCATTTTTCATTTTCCAGTGAGGAAAATAAGCCACAAAATTAAGATAAAGTTTCTGCTTATGGAATAGTCTTGGAGGAAGATTTACAATAAATAGATTCACAGTGAAATTGAGTATGGATAACAGGTAAATTATCAAATTTTTAAGTGGAGCCTGACATAAAAATTCAATAAAGACCAACAAAAAAGTATGGTGTAGGGATGAGAACGTACAAGATATGCCTGGTACTGCCAGAAAATGTGGCAGAAAGAAGGAGAAAGCAAGACACAAAGTTGAAGATGTCAAAAACTCAGTCACACAAAGAGCATGCCTGTCTTCCCCAGGGGTCGCACTTTCTCCCTGTACTTAATGGCCTCATAGGTATTGATTAATAGAAGATTGTATCTAGGAAAGTGATAGTTTTTAGATTACAAATATTTAATCATTTCTCCAGTAACAATGTACAGAATGGATTTCATAGAGACAGTACTGGAAGGAAGGAAAGCAATTAGGAGATCGTTGAAGGGACCAATATAGGAGGTAACAGCGTCCTTTAACAGGACATAGTACCAGAGATACAGAAGATGAACAAATTTAATAAATAGTACACATGGCTGATTCTGCATGTTGAAATATCCTCTTTGTTCTTAATCTTGGGCCTGTTTCCTACCCCTTACTACACTTACTCTTAACATTTTGGATAACTATAATCCCATACTTAGAAGATATAATAGTAAAACATCTGTATCCATAAGCAGACTTATTTTAGACCCATAATTTTTACTCAAGTGAAGCAAAAAGAGGTGTTTGTGTCCTTTAAAAGCCAAATTTTTCTTACACTAAATAATCACAAAAAAAGCATAATTGTCTCAAATTGCATATGTCAGAATTTATAAGTAAAATACAATGCATGGTAAATTAAATATAAATAAATAAAACTAAAGGAGTAGTTATTTTTCTCTAGAGCTAAATTCAGACATATTCCAAAATTTTGGAAGTAAGTTATCTCTAGTTTTGGGGGCAGCAGAAGTAAATTTTGTCATGTAAGGTTGATAGATAAATTAGAGCCATTAACCAAAAGCTATGTGATACTCGTGTGACTTAAGTATTTGCTTCTGCAAAAACACGGAATCTGGGGAAAAGAACTATCTTCCCTGAAAATGAGTATCTGCATCGCCATATACATTGTGTGAGCTCACAAATAGCAGACATGTTGAAATAAAGCAGTTACAAATTTGATAAAGAGAAATAAATTATAGGTCACATGTGGAATTCTAAATTTTTCAGTTACCACACTAAAGACATAAAATCAAATAGGTAAACAAATTTAAATTTTATACTTTATGTACACAAATTATTAACATATGCATAGGTAATTCATTTAAATTATTAATGAAATAATGTATTTTCTTTTCAGTACTATGCCTAAGTGTGTATTTTATATTTATACACATTGTTTGAATTATATTCCTCATTTTCAGTATGTAAATAACATTATTTTACTTACTCAACAATGACTAAGTGATTTTATCTACTCACTTAACATACTAATAAATTTCTTAACATCCGAAAAGCCTGTGTGAAGGGAGGAAACCGAATTTGAAAGGCCCCACCCAGGCCCTCACGCTGACTGTGGGCAGGGAGGTGATCTTTCACTTATCCATTCACCCACCAACCTTCCCATTTCTCACCCCATCATTTATTCAGTCTGCACTTGTGGAATTTACCCGGCTTACCGCATTAAGCTCCAGATCTAGAATACGATGCAAAGAAATAATTGCAGTATGACATATCTAACGCTAAGATAAAGAACTATGAAAACTCAAACTGTCGTAAGCGAAATGCTAAGGGAACGCCATCCTACTCTGAACAAGGCATGAATCCTGAGTAAAGTGCAACGTCCCAGACTGGCTATAGACTGTTTGCTTATATAGTATTGTACACAACGAAGCAGCAGCAGAAAATGAAACAACAAATGATGGTGCACAATGAACTGTAACAGACCTCTAGAACTGTTCAGAATTTTTTACTTCATCTTATGCATTTGGAAACTTAAAATTTTCTCAAAAAATGGTTCCAAAGTCATATAGGTTTAGAAACTTAACTTTGGCAACTCTCTTGAAGAAGTACTGCTGTAAGACCGAAACTGGAAAAGAGAGAATTTTGAGAATATTATAATTAGGAGTCTTCAAATAAATATAAAAGTCCCCTCGTAATACAGGAACTTTTAGAGGATGGAAATAAGAAGTCCAGGATTCAAGCTATCATGCCTGAGAATATACTAATGTATTGGTTCAAAGGTTATCTATGCCTATAATATCCAAGGTGATCTTCCAAAGTTGGAAATATAGGAAAAATACAAATACATATTGTAATATTTACCATAGGACAAAGTCACATCTTTTAGGAGTAGCAAAAATTGCATTAAAATGATAATTTTTAAATTCCATGAAATGATTAAGTGGGATAATGGACTAAAAGGAAAGCACAGTGCCAATATGGTGAGATGTTTAGAGTAAGGGAATCTGAACCGGTTGATGTTTGAACTAACACTTTACTAACGAAGAGTCACTCAATGATAAAGTGCCTCAGAGACAACAAAAGCCAGCAGTCCAGGAATAATGCACTTGAATATTCAAAAAATAGAACTATGGCCTATATATCTGATCAAAATGAGCTTTTGATAGTAGGAGCAGTAGCAAAGATGGAAAATTTTCATAAAACTGATGGCCTCATAAGTAAGAATATTACATCTTGTTTAACGCAGTTGGAATCCATCGGAGAGTTACTATGTAAGTAACGATTACTGCGATGAGTTTTTATAACGTGACCGCTTACTATTCTCTTATGACTAATGGACTGTGGGCAGGCAACAGTGAAAACACAGGTAGTGACCAGGCCCCGTTCTAAAGGGAAAAGTGAGTTAACTTAAGATATACGAGGGAACTGGCCGAAACTGCATGTGGGTAAAACTGAAAAAAAATCAATACAGACTTCTGGAGTTTTCTCCAAATCATGACAGGGATGGTGGTCACTGTTGAAAGAAAAGAGTGTAAGGAGAACAAATGAAGGGAGGACCCCGGGAATCAGGAGTCGGGGAAGGTGGGAGCCCGGGAATCAGGACTTCGGGACGGTGGGACCCTGGGAATCAGGAGGTAGGGATGCCCCAGGCTTTTGGTGCAAATGGCGTAGGAAGAAATTACACAACCTGAAGGAGGTTTCACAGTAAGCGAAAAATCTGCTACTTCTCTCTCTCTCTCTCTCTCTCTTTCTCTCATACACGCACGCACGCATGCACGCACATGCACACGCACACAAACTGTGTAACACAGTTTATAGAAAGTATGAAACTTTCACGTTAGCAATGGCAAATGTGACAGCCTGACAGTAAGGGTTTCAACCCTCATAAACTGAGAACATCGTAGCATAGAATATTAATAAGTTACTAATCACCCAGATGTTTACAATGAAAACAGACTTAGAAGTCAATAAAGATGAACACAGGACACTTATCTTTATATCCCCATCAGTTACTGCCAGGCTGCCTAGTTACAAGTACTCAAGGCAAATTTTACTGTTTTATATTTTCCTCCTTCTCCTTCTTCAGACAGAGTTACAACTTGTATTATGTTCTTTGCTTGGGAGCCAGTTGTAGACCCTGATATCAAAAGCATTCATACAAAATATACCAAAAAGGTATACTTCCACTTGTTATAATAAAAACTGTAGATGGATCCAGACCCCATTTCATAGGCTAGATCAACTTATAAAATCTTCATATTGATGAAAGCTTAGGTCTTGGTATTGGCTGTGAGATAGGCATTAAAATTTAAATTTTCTCCAGGCTGGTAATCTGCACATTTTTTATGTTTTTCCTTTTTATTTCTCTGGCAAGATATCACGATTATTTTAAAATAATTATTAGTACACATTAATATACAGGGAATGGGTTTTACTGTGACTTCTATACACGCCCATCATGTACTTTGACTGCACCTACTCTCTCCACTACCCTCTCTTGTCCCACTGCTCCCTGGTCCCTTTTCCCTTTGCTAAATTGTCCCCTTCTAATTTCAGGTTTGCTGTCCACACCACAGTTGAAAAAAGAGGATAGTGCTAGTTGAAACTGCAGTCCATAGACTCCACTAGAAGTATCTGGATTAAAAACACAATAACATAAATGCTACTCTACTTAGCTTTAAACCAAAAGAAATGTGTTGTCAAAGGAACTAAGTCAACATTTTCTGAAAAAGTAGATCTTTCAGAACAGAATATACAGTATTTGATAGATGTAATTAAATTGTATATAGCCTTCTATTATGGTTTGTGTCTGGATGTCCTCCCAGAGCCTCATGCAGTTGTGGGATGAGCTTTTAGAGTTTATGATTGATCCATGATCCAATGCTGGGATTATGGGTGTGAGTACTACACCTGCCCTGGGGCGGAGAGTTTGTACACATGTGAGGCAGAGAAACAGGCTGCTTGCCGCCTCTCCTCCCCTTTTGCTTTTGCTGCTTTTGCTATTTTCTGCTGCCATGAACTGTTGCCTCTGCCATGTGCCACTCTGCCTTGGAACCAGCCAAGTATGGACTGAAACTTCCACAAATTGTGAGCTAAATAAACCTTTCCTTCCCTAATTTTGAGTGTCAGACATTTTGTCTTGGCAATGAGAGAAAAGTAAGACACCTTCACAGTCTAGCTCACATATTATCTTACAGTGTGTCTTAGTTACTCTGCTCATTGATGAGACAAAATACCTACACTCAAAGTGAAGGGAAGAAAAGTTTATTTCACTAAAATTTTGTAGAGGTCTCCGTCCATAATCAGCTGGTGCCAAGACAGGCAGACAGGGATCACAGAGGAAGAACAGTTCATGGTGGGCAGAAAGTAGCAAAGTGTACAAAAATGGGAAAGACAAGCCTCTTTCTGTGCCTTACTTTGTATCCAGGCTACCAGAATTAGGGCAGTGGCAAACCAATCAGTAGATTTCTTTAATAATCACCACCCTTAATCCCACACCCTTAATACTAGCATTGCACCATGAATCAATCATGTACTCTAGATCCAGCCACCCATGCAAAATCCCCACCGATGACTGCATGAGGCTTTGGGGGACCATCTAGACACAAGCCATAATACTGTGGTATCATGACTATACCAGGCGAGTCCTTCACAAAAAAGTAAAGTTTTATTCACCCCAGTATGGCTGCTTCATTAACCTCTGCTTGTCCTCTGTGTTTGACAGAGACACCTCCCTGCAGCCAAGCACATAGTAGGTGCCTTTTAGAAAATTACTTTGGCATGAATTAAATCTAAGATAAGCAGTATAAATGCCTTAAAGTTACTTTCATCAGTGTAGTTTAGTTGTAAAAGTGTGACAGTCAAGAGACAAAATGTAAGCAACTTCAACAACATTTCAGAGTCCTGAGATGTCAAGGAAAAATAACAGACAATAACAGCATCAGTGAATATGAGCATTTTACTCAACAAGAATTTACGTGACTGGAAGACAATGCTAGGCACAAAACAATCTTTTTGGACATATCTTCTCCACTAGATGTCAATTCTGTAAATGAAAAGCAAACAATTCTCATATACATATATGAAAAAATTAGAAATAGTTCTTAACCATTAGCAAATGCAAATAAAGAAAAAGGAAGACTTTGAAAGAAAGAAATAACCAAGGATTTTTAAAACTTTTTTTTCTGACTTAAAAACGTCTTATAGTCTATGGTCTTGATTTTGCCTCTATGAATATGTCTCAAAATTATCTAAGCCTGTTTAGAATAGTGATCTAAAGAGGGGCAATCCCACAGCACCCTCAGTGATGTTACAAGGCTCGGACACTGTGTGCCATCATTACAAACATTTTCTCATTGTGATTGCTAATAAGTAGGAGACACTGTTCAATGCCATGCTTCACAAAGCAGGTAACAGATGCTCTGGTCTCAGAGCTCCCAACCTAAATTGAATTTCTGTCAAAAAAAGAGCAACATTAACAATCAAACAAAGCTTCTATGACATGCCAGGCTTTCAAAGTGCACCTAGAGAGAATTATTCTCCCACACCGTCATCTATATACATATATGTAAGTGTTTCCATTGTCTTTATTAATCACTGACAGTGTAACTTAACTAGTGTACAGTCATTCGGATTACACTGCTAATACCTATGACAATTCTTTGCTGGATGACCAGGATTCCTTCAGGCAGCTAATACAAAGCACATTACTTCTTACTACAACATGTGATATGGCTGTGCACAATTTAACACTCACATACAAAGAGACCTCAAGTGTAGGGACAAGGAAGAGTTCAAAAGGATTTTAAATTCATGTGCTTGTTATAAAATAAGATCACACTTTCTTAATAAAAGAAAATTATATGGAATGTTAAGTTTTTTAGGTAAGTTCTTAAATTCATTATCTCAAACTAAAGATAGACAACATCATAAACATAAACCATATTTTACAGCATTGTCTTCACTAAGGTTTGAAGTGTCCTCCTCAAACTTCAAGCGTTAAAACATAATGGCAGTATTAGAAAAGGGTCCCATAAGAGGTGATGAGGCCCAGAGGGCTCCACCCTTTAGAGCAGGGTTAAAACTCACATAAATACATTCTTTTGGAACTGTTAGCCCATTTTCTGCCTCTCACTGCCCCGGCTAGCACTGTGGTCCTGAATTTCCCATCCTCCAGAACTTTCCAAAATAAATTTCTATGATTTACAGTTTACCCGACTTAAGTTATTTTGTTGTAACAGCACAAACAGACTGAGACAGCCTCTAAAGGAAACCACTTAAGAGCAGCACGGGGCACTTTCCTCCTTCCTCCTGCCATGCCCTTCAGACTGAAATTCTTATCTTTGCTGTCACCTTTCCCTAACAATTCACTACTGCACCCCAATGGTTAAGGCAGCAAAGCTTTTGACTGAAAGTGAAATTACACATCAAGCAAAATCTAAATAATTTTACCTCGAAAGTTAACTTCATTCTGAAAGGACAATGTTTAAACTACTATATGAGCAATGTCTCACATATAATTATATTTCTTAAAAGCTTACATATATAATAACTTGTAAAAAATTGAATTGCTTAATATTTAAGATTTTTAAAAGTTAATTTCTCTATTTCCCCTGCCGGAAAAAAAAATGATTTGTTAACGGGAATTATTCAGGTTGCCAATGCAATTTCTGAAGAGTCCACGCATAATGTAATAACTATATACATCCCCGAGATTATTATTCTACAAGTGTAACATTTAAAAGATAATGCACATTTGAATAATTTAATATGATTTCAATATTAACTGATTATTACATGTCATAGGAAATTCTAGACAGAGGTCATATAAATAATTTCTTACCCTAAAGTAAAAAAATCCTGTCCTCACCATCTAGAAGAAATATATTCCAAAATTAGACTGAAGAAAGAAACATTTCCAGAGTCCCTGTACTCTAATATTATTCTAATCTGCATGTATTTTATATTCTTACTTAAACTTTATGATATAATTATAAGACCAATTAGTTTTTCTAATAAAAATTTGTATATATACACAAGCAAAAACCATTCCCCACAGACACATTGTATCTTGTTCAGCTTTTACTATAAAATAACTATAAAATCCTCACTATTTTGTCTTAGAAGAAAATTGCACAAATGCTAAAAATCTTATTAATAATTGTGCAAATTATGTAATTTGACATGGCATCAAACAAGGAAAAATAATTAAAACAAAAGATTTGTGAAGTTTAGGATATCTATTCAGCACTGTTTGTAAAGAAAGCATATTCCCCCAAAAATCATTATTAAATTTTATTTCATACAACAGAAATTATAGAACAATTATTTACAATATTTGTATACTACTTTGTAGATAGATGTGTACCCTTTTGTTCTTGCTATCTATTTTTATGTTAAAAAAACAACAAGCCTACTATACCAGTAATAGAAAATCACAAATTTAATTAATTAGTTGAATTTTAACTATGACATAAATATAAGAGACACACTAGTAGTAGAGCAAGAATCTATCATGATAATTTTTTAATAGAAATATATATGCAAATGATTAAAAACTATAGTATTTATATTTAAAAGCCACAATTTCCTGATAAACTCCCTTGAAATCCAACTCTTCAGATGCATGTATGGAGACCTGTTTCTACTGTTATTATTCTAGAGCTGTAAGTAATATACTATTATTACCCTTTAATTTGAACATGTATACACATTTTTATTGGAATGATTAACATTAACCATTAAAATTTTATTACACGATATTAGGATATATTTCACTTATATGTTATTATTCTGTCCAATTATCAACTATCTTTTCAGCAGTGTTTGTATATTTTAAATAACACACATGAACCTTTATTTTCAGTTACATGAACCACACATAATGTATCTTGATTCTCCCCTTTCTAAAATGCTATTATCAACTCCTTTGCTTTTATATTTTAACTTTTTTCCACCTTCTGATTTGTTATTAGAACATTTTAGTTTTTTCCCCGAAGTTAATCACAGTCATATTATATTTGGTGCTTTCAGCTAGAATGTTGACCATAAATGCTCAGAGTACTCACTGAAATTCCCAGGCTCACCTCTCAAAACTGGAAGAAGGGACAAGCTCTTAGATATCTTTCCAAGCAAACTCTTTTTCCTAAAATGATAGTAACCTTAATAGTAAGACACTTCATTATATTTGTAACAATGGAAAAATAATCAAGTAAAGATTTGACGTTGAATCAATTAATTCTGAACAGGATAATGGAGACTGTAAAAAATAATAGTTATAGTAATAATAACAGAAGTTATGAAGGCTATCTTTAAAATTCCAAAGCACTTCGGAGTTGCAGATAGAATTTGATAGCAAGAGAACTAGATTGAGATTAGCTAATTGATGTTTTCAAACTAAGAACCATCAAATAATAGTAAAAACCAATAAAAGTTATACCTATGATGTTTAAATATGAATCATATGATCATTTAGCAAAAAAGTTGCTGAAAAGCCTTTGCCAAAGACAGGTCATGAAATGATTTTAAGAGAACCTAATCCTTTGAAATATCACTGGAACACACTTTATATAAGTTCAACGAGTTTTATTCAGAAAGTCAAAATCCAGAATCACAATGTGGCTGAACATGGTTTTATCAGTAATAAACACAGTTCACACAGCATCATTAAATTCACAATAACTACTCGTGGTTCTTGGCAGTTGCTGCAGTCTTTACATATCCATCAGTACATACTGGTTGAAACAAAACTCTTACTCAAGAATCACATTTTGTTATAGCTGCTTTTCTCCCTGCCTCTGAATGTCTCATATTTCACATATCCTCTCTCTTTAGCAGAATGAACAATCATGGGTTAAAAATGCTCTCATGAAAACAATGAAAGAACTACTGCAAAGGTTTAGAATTCAATCATGAGCTCTTTTTTTTTCTCAACTGTCATTTGGGACTCTTTATATTGTATGTAATCAAAACCCCAGGCAACAGGTTTAGCACAGAGTTCTTTGACTTGATATATTTGATTTTAATTCTCATACTTTAATTTATGAGTATTATTTTTTAGACTATCATCAGATCCTTTTAAGACTCTTTTCTCTATGAAAAACAGCCATATCTGTTCTAGGCTTTACAATCTGATAGCCTTGTATCCAGAAGAAAGAGGATTTTATTTTCCCCACAGCTCACAGAGGAAAGAGGAAGTCTCTTATGCAGAAGTCACCAGCATTATTTAGGACATCCCCTGGTTTAAACGAAGTCACAGGCCCAGATGCGATGAAATGAATGTGGGCAAGTTCAGCTGCTCAGGTAGGGTCAATATTATCCGAATCACAGATACACAGTTAGAAGGGGTGCGGTTCTCAGAGTGGAGTTGGGGTTGTTTCCGTGAAGGAGGAGGGTGCAAGGGCAGTGGCAAATCGTCTCACTGTAATCGCTTAGCTGTGTAGGTTGGTTTGCACAATTAGCTACTTACTAGCCTAAACGTTAAGATCCAGTAATTGATTTAGACTCCACAGGAGAAACTACAAAAACGTAAAAGATTTTCTTCTTTAATGACTATGAAGAAGTTATGAACTATATCTTTTGTATGTGTGGAAACCTTTGTGCACTAAACAAAGAAGGATGGAAGAAAAGTTCTTTCTGTCAAACAAAAGTGTTAAAAACATGAGAAATGTTTGGGACACAAAAGATTAGGTAAATATGAGTAAAAAGGAATTTTGGGTGAAATATTCTATATGAGCATTTTAACTAAACAGCAGCCTTTAAAACAGGAAAATTATGATTTTTAGGAATTTTGTGCTTGAATTTGTCAAGTACATTTATTGATACAGATTATTTGTGTTCAAATGAAAGTGCCCTGAAAGAGGAATATACATTTCTCCAGAGCATGAAAAAATGTTTTTAATAGCAGTACAACTTGACACGTTAAATAATGCAGTTTCAAGTAAAAAGCGAAGGTAGTTACCAAAACTGGTGACTGAAGACAAAAGTCAGGAAAAATAACAAAATAACCAGGGAAAGAATATTACTGTTTCCAAAAATCAATGGTCCACAGTGCACACATTTGCTCACAAGGAACCAGCTGAAGAAACCAAAGGAGGTGGCAGTACAGGGTAGAGTGAACAACTCTGGAGTCTCAACTCCTAGAAGAGATGTGCTGAAGTACTAGCCGAGTCACTGACATGCTGTGCATCTCTAAGAAACCTGCTTGATCTCTCTCACCACAGTACCCTGGCAGGTAAAAGGGTGATGTTAATATTCCTCAGCTCATTGCACGGTTGTGATAAGATTCTTGGAAGCTATATCGACCAGTGCTTGATTTCCAGAGCTTTCATAACTCTTACCTAATAACACAGTTTGAAATTTGAAAAGTTTACCTTGAGTGTAATGTGACTGTGGTCTGAAGGGGCAGTAGAAATGTTGCAGAAATCAAGACACAGGCACATTCAGACGTACCATCTCATTCAGAGACTCAGGATGACTGTTCACTTTAAAAGCTTAACAGAAATGGAGATTTTTCATTTATGATATATTACTTTTTCATAGCTAAACTTTAACCCTTTCTGTTCTGCTTGCCAATTTCACATTTTTCTTAACTTCATGTGAATGGCAAGAAAAAAGATGGTCTCAAACACTCAATTGAGATCTTCAGGAAAACACTGATACTGAACAATCAAGTTTATAAAACAGGACAGCTTCTTTTAGTGTGTTGGTTTGTAACTAGCCAAAACAGCGTATCAGTTAGACTTACAATGTTTACTTAATGCAGTTAGCCAAAAAAGTGGCTTATATGAGAATCATCAGTGGAAATTTTAACAGGACATTCTAATGGACTTGCCTCTTAAGATTCGAATTTAATCTGTGTAGGTTGACACTTAAGTTATCTTTATGCTTAAAAAGTCTCATTGGGTGATTTTGATGTGTAGAGTAGAACCACTGTAATAAGATACTTGCCTTCCTTGAAAATAATGAATATTGATTGGCTGCTTACTGGATGCCAGAGACTGTTCACTGTTGTTTACGTGAAGTAACACATTGTGATGGACTGACAACTGGTGGTCAACTTGTAACACCCAGCTGAACTGAACCAGCATGATGCCGGGTGCAAAAGGCCCACCTGAGGATTGCGGCCAGCTGCATAAGAGGCAGCACTGGAGAAGTCGGGAGCTACTGGGAGCTGGTAGAAGCCGTTAGGAGCCTGTTGGAAGCAGAGAGGAGCTGTAAGATGCTTTTGGTTCTCTCAGAGGAGCTTGTCGTGCTGGCTTTGCTGATGAACTTGGCCGTTTCCATCCTCCAAGGAGCTCGGGACCCTGATGTCAGAGAATGGCTTCGGTTCCCTTTGGGGGCGCTCTGGTCCTCACTCTGAGCACTGCTTTCTGATTCCAGATGGGCAAATGGTATACTGCCAGTGTGTCCTGCGAAAGCTTTTTAGGTTGGCTTTCCTGAAGGGGACTCGGCTTTACTCACCATTGGAGGAGCCCAGGACCTGACTGTTGCTGAGGATGACATGGTCCTTTTTGGGGGAGCTCTGCTTTTTACGTTAAGCATTGCTTCCTGGCTCCAGTGCAGATCCCTCAGCCTGCTGGCACAGATCTTTCATCCCGTTGGCGCAGACTTCCTAGCTTCCACCACTGAACTTTGGGCCTTCCCAGCACATATCCGTAAAACAGGTCTGTGTAAGATGCTGTCATGGGTTCCAGACCTCTAGTTGGACTCGTCGGGGGCATTGTTATGGGCTCTAGGCCTTCAGCTGGATCCATGCAGGGCATTTCCATGGGATCCAGGCCCTCAGCTGGATTCTTTGGTCTTTAGTGCATGGAAAGATTTCTTGCACTCTTTGTATATGATTCTTTGGGGGACTATTATAAAATAATCTTATAAAATATGTGTCCTATATATTGTTCCCCTTGCAAAAGCCCCCAAACTAACATACATAGCTCCCTAACTCATGTAATCTTCAGAGAGATGCTGAAAAATGGGCTGTTACTACTATTTCTACTCACAGATATGAATTTAAGGTATAGGAAATGTAATTAATTTGTGCAAGTAGAAAGAACTAAAAGTGAGGCAAGAAGCCTTGGCCCAGCGGCCACTGATTGCTACGTACATTAGCATGCCAAGATGATTTTTGGCAATTACTTTCAAACAATGGATGGAGCTGAGTAAGATGAGGAAAATCACCCTTAGCTATCACCTCTAAGGCACAGGGGAAGTCAGCACAACTACTTCAGGTAATTTTGAGGGACAGGAATGGGCTTTGGTCAGTCACCACTGGCTAAGATCAGGGTTGTGACAGACACAAAACCAGGAATCTGGAGAAAATCACGTTCCCAGAGAAAAACTAGGAGAAAACATTTGATGTGAAAATGATGTTTAGTCATGAACATCATGAACATGTTTACTGAGGAACCAAAAATGACCCATGACAGGCTGGTCATCCTTGAGAAAGGCAGCCTACTCTCCCCCAAGGAGTGCTGACCTAATTCTGGAGATGCAAGTGAAGGGCACAGAGTTGGCTGTTAGCCTGAGTCCATGCATTCTACCAAGTAGGAAGAAAAAGCGAAAGGAACAACCTTTCCATTTTAGACTGCAAGAAAGTGTGGTCAGCCATACACCTAAACATATACAGTACTTGTGCCTACTGGTTCTATGTATGACAGATAAGAATTATTTACAGGACATTTGCAAACGAAAGTACTTGCTGTCATTCTTTAAAAGAGGGTAGAGATCTTCTTTTGATATGAAGGAAAATGTATGTATACTTTTATTTCCTTGATAACACACACCATACCATTTTGATCAAAATGTTTTAATACATGTAGTACTTACAGTTTGACTAATTTAATTAATGTTTAACAATAGCTCCTTTATTCAAGAAATGGAACTTATAGCTAATTTAAAGAAATCTTATAAATGTGAATTATCAATGAGAATAATTAATGTGAACTTTGAAGTCATGCTTCTAAAATATGGAAAGTAGCTCTTTAACACTGTATTCAAGATATTAACGTTTTCTTCAAGCTACATCTTTTTTCAGAATTCAAGATACAGCTAAGCCTGCAATAAATAACAACACATTCTTTAAACTGTTAGTTTCCTTTAGAAAACTTTGAGCCTAAATTCGGACTTTAAGAAACTATTTTTTAAAATTTTATTTTAAAGAGAAAAAAAAAATAAAACAAATTTCAAAACAAGATAATAGGAGAGTAACAATTGTTAATGCATTCTGTGTCATTATCTTTAAATTAGTTATTCAGAGCACAAGATACAGGCATTTAATTGCCCAAAGAATGGTAACACAAACCTTTCTTTTCCATGAACTAAGAGAAATTAGTAGAACTAACTTAACTATCTTCATATATATTTTTCCTTTGCTTTTCCCTCCTTATTTTCTCCTTTCCTACATCCCAATTTCTCTTTCCTTTTGAATAGTTTCTTCCAATTGCACAATATCTATTGTACATTTTGGAATTTATTTAATTTTTCAGCTTCTCACAGTAGGGAACAAATAGATTATTTACATGTTAGTCTGATCTATTTCACTTATAAGTATGGTCTCAAATTGCATCCATTTACTTGAAAAGTCTCCAGTTTGTTATTCTTTATGGCTAATAAGTACCCCATTATATAAAAAGACCACATCTTTTTTATCCATGCCTCATTTGATGGACATTTGGGTTGTTTTCCAAGATGTAGCCATTACAAATTGTGCTGCTATTAACATAGATGCACATAAATTGCTGTGGTCTGATGTTTCTAATTCTTCTGGGAACATACTCAGGGTAATAGCTGGGTCAAATGGGACCACCAATCCTAGTATTTTTGAGGAATCTCCACAGTGATTTCTGTACTGGTTGTACCAGAATGGACTCCCACCAACAATGGAGAAGGTTTCCTGTTTCCCCACAGTCACTCCAAAATTTGTTATTAGTTAATTTCTTGATAACAGCCATTCTTCCCAGGGTGAGATGGAATCTCAGTGGTGTTTTAATTTGCATCTTTTCAATGACAAATGATGTTGAACATTTTTTCATATATTTACTTGCTATTTGTATTGCTTCATCTGAGAAGTGTGTATGCATCTCAGATGCCCATTTTTGGTTTGAGTCTTTAAATTTGCAAGGTCTAATTTTTTCTTGAGCTCTTTATATGTTCTTAATAGTAATCCTTTGAGGAACAGCTGGAAAATATTTTTTTCCCACATCGTGTCTTGTCTCTTCCCTCTGTTGGTGGTTTCTCTTGCTGTGCAAAAGCTTTTGAATAAGATGAGATCCCAGCTGTTGATTATTTGTGATAGTAGAAACTCTAAAAAGTACTTCTTAAAATTTTATGTGTTTGATATAAACAAATATTCATCATTTATTAGAAAAGTCTATAAAAATGGATTCAATTGCTAAGAATATGAAGAATCAAATCCTAGAAACACAGATGTATACTATTATATCATGTCTGCTTATATAAGAAAAGCAAAACAAGTAATTTTATTTCACAGCCCTGTTAAATATGGATAAAAGTTTATAATATATGGCATACCAAGATTGTTAAAAGAAAAATAAAGCAACCGTGCTGGTCTTATTTAAACCCCATGAATATCAAGGTAACCCAATAAATGAGATTAACTTTATAGCCTATCTGGGTATTGCCTCACATTTTAGAAGTCATAAATTAAATATTTGTAATCACTGAAGAGTGATTTGAATTATTAAAGTGTAATAACTCACAGTGATTACATTCATGTCACACAAAGACCATTTACAAGCATTTTAAATTTCTCTTCTGGTAACTGAACATTTTAAATATTTCCTATCACTGCTCACTAAATATGACCCTATAATGACACTTTTCTTAAAAATATAGACTTTTCAAATCAACACTTACTTCTGAAACAGAAACAGAAACAGCCTTTAAAATGTAAATAAATCTCAACTTTCCACTTCAGTTCTCTGCCCAAGAAAAGCTGGTGAATCAAGAAGATGGGGTGTGTGTGTGTGTGTGTGTGTATGTTATTGTTCACACTGAATAGACAAGGACATTCTCTTTAAAAGCCTTGTCTTATGTAAAATACCTCAATAAAGCAGATATCCTTGTAAGTTCCTCTCAATTATTTCATATCTCTAGTATTTGATACTAAAAGTTTCCAAAAATGTTTGGTTCTGAAGATAGTACCCTAGAATGATGAAGGGACTGGGCTTTTGTTGCTGGGTGGGATGACATGAGCAAGCAGCTACTGAGCACTGGCGGTTTGACCGCCAGGATGGCGTCAGCCAGAAGTGTGAAACACAGGCGTCCTGGGGAGTGAACATAAAAATTCAGAGAGATTACGTCCTCTCATTTTGGTTTTTTCCTCTACATTTGTTTCATTTATTCTCACATAGTACAGTATTTCCCAGATTTCAAAGACGATCTATACAAAAGTATGACAATAATTTTATTAAATATTGAAAACACATTTTTGATGTTGGATAGATTATATAATTATAATACAATTTATAGATATAAGAGATAAATCTATTTACTCATATATTCACACTGGTGTCACCTCTTTTTCATTTTTTAGAAAGTATCAAACAAATCACCCAGAAGGCTTTGCTCAGCAAGCTGGGCCCTTGGGCCACCCCTTTGGACAGGCCTTTCTCACTCCTCTCCTTCTCCCCTCTCCTTTAGGTGTTCTCCGTACCTACCCAGGTCTCATGATGTAGCAGCAGCTGGGGTTGAATTCACTATGTAGACCATACTGGCCTTGAACTCATGGGGACCCACCAGCGGCAGCCTCCTCAGTAATGGGATTTCAGACATTTGCAGTACATAATGACTACAACTACTGCAGGGAGTGGTGAAATAAAAATTTTTGAAAATGATGGGAAGATGGCGACCAGGTGAGCAGCAAGGGAGCGATCCTCGTTAATAAACACCACCAGCTCGAGACAGACTTGGCGAGCGTGAATGCCGGGACATCAGATGGGAAGTTCAAACTGGGCGTATTTCTCTGACATGCCGGGGGAGATGCGGTAGGGCGGACCAGGCTGCCGTGGCGAGACGTAGGAAAGCCCCAGACGCTGGGAGCCAGGGACGATCCACGCGGTGAGGAAGCTTGGCTCGGTCCAAGCGCCCTGGGAGTGCAACCAGCTCGGTCCCTCCCGCCTCCCGAGCCGGCGCGGCTTTCCAGTGACTCCCGACAGAGACCGGTTTTTTTGGCGGCGGCAACGCCCGGCGGTCCCACATTTCTCACGTATCGGGCAGGCCACGCGGAAAGCCCCAAACGCTGGGAGCCAGAGACGCTCCGCATGGGGAGGAAGATTGGCTGGGTCCGAACGCCTTGGGAGCGCAGCCAGCTCGGTCCCTCCCGCCTCCTGAGCCGGTGCAGCCTTCCGGCGACTCCCGACAGAGATCGGCTTGTTAGTGGCAGAGACGCCCGGCAGTCCCACGTTTCGCGCTTATCGGGCAGGCCGCGCGGAGGGCCCCAAACGCCGGGAGCCAGAGACGCTCCTCGCGGGGAGGAAGATTGGCTGGGTCCGAACGCCCTGAGAACACAGACAGCTCGGTCCCTCCCGCCTCCCAAGCCGGCGCACCTCTCCAGCGACTCCCGACAGAGATCCACTTTTTGGCGGTGGCAACGCCCAACAGTCCCACATTTCGTGCACATCGGGCGGGCCGCGCAGAGAGCACCAAAGGATAGACTGGCACCTTGGAACCTTCCTCCCTGCAGGGACTCCAAAAACTGGTGAGATATTGGCGCTCGCGACCAGATCACCCAGTGGGGGAGGAGATCCATCCCTATACCTGCATGGAACCCTGGGAGGGCGGGGGAGCGGTCTTACACACCTCACCCAGGTCATTAGGTAGGGAGTATCTAACCAATATCTGTACAGCCTTTTAAGCGGAACTCTCAGCAGAAAGCTTAAGGGATATTCCCCCAAAGAAAAGTCATTGGAGCAACCTCTGCAGCAGACCTTTGCCTGCTGAACTGACTGGGGAATCTACTGCTCAATATTTTGAATCAGATACCCAATAAAAGGGAAGACAGAAGAACAAATCTCAGCAGAAAGCTTAAGGGACATTCTCCCAAAGAGAAGGAATCATTGGAGCAACCTTTGCAGCAGACCTCCGCCTGCTGAACTGCCTTTGGAATTTATAGCTCCACATTTTGAATCTGATACCCAAAAATGGGAAAACAGAGGAGCAAAATGCAGTCTCAAAACTCAACCCCACCCAGAACAAGTTTTGAAGAGGAAGAAACAAGGGAACCAGGAAGCCTCATAACTTCAAGATATGAAACGATTGCATCCG
>PVLD010016598.1:0-44480 GCA_004027595.1 Dinomys branickii | reverse complement strand
TACATGAACTTTTTTTTTTGAACTTTTAAATTAAGTGCTCCTTGGTTGTTGTCCAGGAAAAAGTGGCTTAGTACATACAGATGACTCAGAAAGCACTCTTTGTTAATAATGAAAATTTAAGTTTTACAAATTGTTTGTTATATTTCTTACTGTTTGCACCACGTAGAGAAGTTTCTCAGGTCACTACTTTGAAGCCTTAAGAGTACAGTCACCTCTGGATGAAAGCGAGGAGCATAGGTTATGGCATAGCTGGCCTCTAAAAGGACTTCTGCCAACTTGAGCTCTCTTAAAACTATGATTATTTCATTAAAAAATTTAGAGGCTATTTAGGTATTAAATAAATTGAGAAAGATCAAGAAAATTAAGAAAATCTCATGTTTGGGTCCTTGAAATCTGAGTCACCTACCAGTCTCACAGATGACTACTTAGCAGTCCATTATCCCCAAATTTAAAATAACGTGCAGGTTATCTTTGCAAAATTATTGTGTTCTCTGTGATCAAGTAAATTGTACCATAAAATTATGTAATTATACAAATGTAAAACCAAAAACGTATGTGGTTTACAATTTTGGCGTGGCTAAAGGTAAATTCGAAACTAATATACAAATGAAAGATAGCATAATTTTAACATTCATTGTAATGTGACAGGTGATAGTTTGCCAAAACTAAATTGGCTTTCTCATGGCAGTGGTCTGACCGTAGGATAGAGGTTCTTTTGCCTTTGGCAGTTTTAAAAACTGCCTGCTAAGTGGTCTTAGTTGTTTTTTACCTTTTTATCTAAACTGCTGTACAATCTGTCTTCCTCCAGTGTGCTCTAATGGCTTTTGAGTGCATCATCATGTGTGGGTTGTTAGTTTACATTCCTTCCGAACTAGTGTAACCACCGTGGAAATCAGTATGGAGATTTCCTCAAAACGCTAAAACTAAAAATGCCCTTTGACCCAGCTATTCCCTTTCTAAGTATCTTCCTCAAAGCGTTAGAGCCGTGTTACAGGGATACGTGCACATCATGTTTACAGCAGTACCATTTATAATGGCCAATCTGTGAAACACTCTGTATGCCCGTCAGCGGATGAGTGGATGAAGAAAATGTGGTACAGTATCTCTATACAGTGAAGTACTACTCTGCTATAAAGAGGGGTAAGTTTAGGACATTCGTAGGTAAATGGATGCACCTTGAAACCATAGGTTAAGTGAAATAAATCAGACACACAAGTTTAAATATTGCATGATCTTTTACCTGAGAAACCAAAATACAAGAAACAAAGCGTAAGGGAGATAGGGAGATCTTTCTCAAACGGGAAAGGAAATGAGATGGAGGGAGGGATGGGAAAAGGGAACTGTCTGAGTAAATTCACTACAGCTATCAGAGCTCCTTTTTCCAAGTGCTTGTGCTCTGTTCCCAGGAGGTCAGGAGAATACTGTTCTTGGGAGGGGGGCAGCCCGAAAGAGGCGTGCACACTCTGACATGCAGGTTGTTAGACCAGGGGCCTTAGACTGAGCTTTTAATTACTGGTACTTTTTCATTTGGAAATTCAGAATTAGCAGAATTAAAAGCCATAGGTTACTTTAGTAGTGGTTAGTAGTGGACCCCATCCTCGTGTACAAGTGAGAACAGAAAGGGGAGAAATCTTTTAACTTGTGCAATAAAGTTTTGTAGTAGGGCCATCATGTTCAAAAGAAAAGGTAAAAGTAAAATGGTTTTCATTTAAACTAGTCATTTTATTCTGTTAATTGCATTGTGCTGTGTTGGTTCCTCCCTCCGAAATCCCTCCAGGTTTGAGTTTACACATAAAAAACAGTCAGGTGGTGCAGGCCAGTTTGGGAAAGTGATGGGCGTCCTGGAGCCCCTGGACGCGGAGAACTACACCAAGCTGGAGTTTGTAGATGACACGTTTGGGACAAATGTTCCAAAGCAGTTCATACCGGCGGTAGAAAAGGTAAATTTTAACAAAGCTTTGTTGCACTTTATGTATTACAAAGTTTGCTTGGTATTGAATCACAATTAACACATGTAGTTCTTGGGAACTTATGAAAGCTCCCTGTGTGGCGTTGTCACGGAACAATTTATTAAGGTCCCCACCACATGAGTGTGTGGTCACCTCTGCTGCTGGCTAATGTTCTCTTCCGGGAGTCAGTGTTCAGAACTAGTTCTTTTATTTGTAAACTGACTGTAAGATACTCAACCGGTAGCCTTCACAAAATAAAGCCGTGTAGCATTTCACACATGTAAGGAGTTAATGTTTGCTTTGCACAGCATTTGCTTTAAGGCTGTTGTATACCTTATAGAATGTGATGGAAATAATCAGTAAATATATACACTTTTAAAATATGTTACAGCAAAAGATATATTGGCAGTAATGCCACTGAAAATACCCCCCTGCCCCCGACTTCAAACAACTGTCCCATTGTTCTTACCACTTTCTGGAGCACTTCTGAAAGTCTTGTTTGGTTAAATAATGTGTAATGAAAAACGCAGTGCATGTTGGAGCCGAGTGCCCCCCAGTGGGAAGGCGGGCCAGTAAAAACACCGCAGTGCTTTGTCGCCCAACTTTGTCCCTGGATCTGGCACCTTCCCCTACTCCTGACTTCCACAAAGTCAAAATGCCCATAAAAGGTAAACATTCTGAACTTGGAATAAATTTAATAAAACTTAATAAATCGAGGCAGCCACAACAGCACAACCAAACACGCCCATGAGAGAGGACGTCAGCTGCTTCAGAACGTGGCGCGGACAGTAATGGCATGAGAGTATTTGAAGCAAGAGCATAGGTTTTGAGGGAATTAACGGCAATGTATTTTTTACTGTAAAAATTTTATAAACAAATTCACTGTACATTTTAATCACAATTAGTGAGCAGTTTTTTATTCTTATCGATTAAGCATTTGGGGTTTATTTTGCCTTAAAAGCCAAACCACCAGTTGTGATGGAGGTTGTCATTCAGCAAGTTGTTCGCTTTGCCTTTCGTGGATCTTCATTGTAAACTTAAGATCATGCTGTACTGGATTATTACAGAGTTAAGGTTACGAGAAAATGGTTAGTGACACTGTTAGCCTCACTTTCTGTCCAGGTTTTAAGTAACATACTTTTCCAGGGGGTTACTCATCCAGACATCACAGCAGTGCAATTTGAAATGCTAATTTATACTTTCTAAACAAATTTTTTGAGACATGAAATATTAACAGACATAAGAGCATCACACTGTGAACACTAACTGTCTTGGCATTTTGGCAGTGCATCTGGCGGGTGAAATTCCCCCATTTCTGAAGTCACATTTACTCATTAATAGGGGTTTTTGGACGCCTGCGAGAAGGGCCCACTTTCTGGTCACAAACTCTCTGGGCTCCGGTTTATTCTACAAGATGGAGCGCACCACATGGTTGACTCCAATGAGATCTCGTTCATCCGAGCTGGAGAAGGCGCCCTTAAACAAGGTATGTGTGTCTCAGCACGCCCTGCCATTCTGAGTCTATTTTCCCTTTAGGCTATCAGAGCTTCAGAAAACACTGCTGTTTCAGTGTTGTCTACCAAGAACACTTGGTAGTAGATAAATACTTATAGATTTGAGGGGAGGACAGACCACTGCGGTCTCTCTCTTGCAGAACCCAAAGCTCACCCTATTCTTCCAGACTATATGTTTTATGTGTTTAAATTCATTAATAATCTGAAGTTTTTAATAGAGGACATAAATGCTCAGAAATATAAGAAATATTTTAAAGATACGTTAACCACAATCATACTATTTTTAGTGAGTTATTTAAATATCATGAAGTCCATAAATTTGTACTTTTTTATGTGTCACATTGTAGGCTTTTAGGCATTTTGAGAATGGCAACATATTCTGAAAGAATTCAGTAGACCTAACCACAATGCAAACTCCTTGCTAAATAGATAAAACTCTCAGCCTTTTCCATGGAGAATAATGTATGTGTTAGGTACATGTATTAAACTCTGATGAACTAGAACCCCAAATAATTATGAACACATCTGACTCTTTGCTTTTAAGAGAAAAACTAGATGACAATGTAATAATTTGACGTTAATGTTACGTAAAGGACCTTCAAAGGTGTATCCTGAAGCTAGAAAATTCATTCTTCTAGTCATCCATATTGGATCTGTTTTGTAACTCATTGTAACACAGAAAAATTATTCACAAAACATTTCCAAAGTAACTCCATCAAAGAGGGTTAAATGGACAGGAGAATATTAAATTAACCATAATATCATTTCATAAGCGTTCTGTAAATTACGGCTTTATTGATTTTATATAAACTTTAAATTGTACATTGCCTTTGGCCTCATTTTGCAGCTGTGATAAGTACAGGGGATAGTTGGAGAAGTTTGCTAAAGTCTTAACCAGATTGCTAACCCCTGATTTTGCTTAACCTGTTTAGAGCCTTTAGTAATTTATGCTACAATTTCTCAACCAAAACTGGAATTGAGAACCCTTTTGCCAGATTATGCAGATAAGCAGGATGCTAGCATAAAATTAATTAGTCATTTGATTCTTATTTCTTCATGATTAAAAGAAAAATGTTTGAAACATCACAGATTGTCCCATAAATAAATACAATTATTATTTGTCAAATAAAAATGAAAGTTAAATTACATTTGAAGTAAAAATAAAAATTGGCTTTTACATTCCTAAAAAGAGAAAGATAAAAGTATAACAGTTTGGTCTGAGGAATTTCTTGCCAAACAGTAAGAAAACCAGCTTCTTAATGTACCTCCAGTGAGCCCTGTGTGAGTGATTTAGGGCGAAAATGTTAGTAAATGAGCTGATGAGTTAAAATGATACTTTTTATATGATAGCAAAGTGTATTATTATGTCCTATATGTTACCAGGATTGGAGAAAAATACGTGTTCACATTGTCATGTATTCTAATTTGAAATAAACTTGAAACTGTCCCTGAGATTAATCAGTGATGTAACTTAAAACCGAAATGTGAAGTTTGATGCTCTCTGGCCATGTTTTACTCTGTGAGTCTGACCATTGCCATCATTTTGTGTGACCAATTTGTAGAGTGCCATAGTCGGTCTCTCCAGAAACACTGTAGCCACTCTGCAGGAGAAAGTCCAGCCAGAGTCGTATCAGTTCACTTACCTCCGTGATGTCCTCTTCTTCATCTCCTGTCCCATTTCCTGCCAGGCTTTGGGTTTGAATCCAGACCCTGCTCCTTACTTACTGTGCAAAAATAGACACATCCTCTGAACTTCCCGAAGGCTGCTGGGTAATAATTCCACAAATATTAAATGAGCATATACTTGAAAACATTGGCAGCGTACATATCTGGGCATAGTGAATACCAGTCCTTCTGTTGTACTGCCCCTGACCTGGCACTGAGCCTTGCCGCCCATTCCCCAGCTGTTTTGTCTCAAGAGTGGTCAGCATAACATTTGTCGATTGCCTGTGTGCTGTGTGTTAGGCATGTACATGAATGATTATACCTTACCTTCTTGTGATATTAAGAGTTGAGAAAGTTTGGGCTCAAGCAGTTAATTGAACAACCCAAGCTTACTTCCCAGTTAGTGATAGAGCTTCAAGTTAAACCAAGACCAGAGTCAGCCCATGATCACCTCCTCTCACGACTGCTTTAGTACCTGTCCTGCCGATATGGGTGTTATTACTAGTGGGTTGATATAAAAACGGTACTGTTTCTGTTTACCACTTTGGCTTAAAAAAATCCTGTGATGCTGTCAGTAGTTTTACATCACACCTTAAGGAGCTATAGACCACATAGGTCTGCCTGAGGAAAAAGTTGCTTTCAGGACTTGGCTGCCATGTGGCTGGTGAAAGATCACAAGGTGAGCCAGCGTCCGAGTGGGTCGTATGGGGAGGGCTGAGGGCGTTTAGAAGGGCAAGGTTCACCAGAAGGTGAGTGAGGCAGTGGATTGCACAGGAAGAGGGAACTAGAAGACGCAGGGCGAGGACGTGTTACGGAATTGGACAGGTGTCTCGGTTTAGATCTGAAAGTCCCCCAAGGGCTCACGTGTTCCGGGACAGAAGCTGTGCTCCTCAGTGGACAGCTCCTGGTTGAACGTGCCATGAGAAGGCGGTGCTGGTTGGAGCTCTCCCTGAGGACGTGGCCCCAGCTCGTCCCTGCTCCCCGCTCCCTGTGCTGTGAGGTGAGCGCCTTTTCTCTGCCATGCACTTCCCGTGCTGCTGTTTCTGCCTTGGAGCCAGCCAAACGCGAGAGCACGACCTGAATCCTCCCCAAACCACGAGTCAAATAAACTTGAGTTGCAGGTGATGGCGACAAACACAGCGTGCTGTCTTCAGCCCTTGACTGACAGGCATTGAACACTCGGCTTCTTCCTTCCCTTTGAAATGGGACTCTTTCACGGTCCATTTCTTTACATTACTAACTTATTGAAAACACTAGATAGATATAAAAATAAAATAAAATAGTCCTCGGTGCCTGTTTAAAAAAAAACAAGAAAATGCTGCATCATGTGTAACTAAATCTGGCTATGTCTGCTCACAGCTCTTATTCTGGGTCCCCTTTCCCAAATTAATTACATGTCTTTAGAGCAAAGGAGACTCTGCTCACCCTAGAAACCACTAACCCAGAAGAAGTGACGCTGTTTCTGCAGTCTACAGTCGTTACTGTACTAGAGATATCTGTGTAGGGTTTGTCAGTGTTAGATCAGTAAACTTTAAGAGTTGGCTGTATTTCTGTAAGTTGACTTATTCCTCCCTTCAGAACAGAATTCACGAGGACAGATTAGTCAAAGGTAGGTGTGAGTGAGGGTATGGTTTAAATTTAAAAATATTTGTGAGAAATGTTAATACTTTTAGCTCTCTGTATCCAGGGGTTCTGCCTCAAAAATATTTTGAGAAAAAATAAATTCCAGAAAGTTGGATAATACAAAGCTTGCATTTGCCGTGCCCTCTGCACTGCCGAATTCCAGTGAATGCCGTGAGGCATAGACGCTCCACTGTTTTTCTCCCATGAGCCTTTGAGCATTGTTAGTCTCACATGCACTACATAGTTAGACATGGTTGCAACAGTAACGAACCCATAGTCTTTTTTTTGTCATTATTCCCCAAATGAGACAGTGGAACAGCTAATTTACGTAGTCTTAGCTACTACGGGTAGCCTGGAGGTGATTTTTGAAAAATTATTTGGGAGACTGTCCTTAGGTTATGTGGAAATACAAAGCCATTTTATAAAAGAAGATTGCGCTGCAGTGAGGTTTGAGTGTCTACAGAAGGACCTGCAGCCGGTCCCTCACTGGTATTCAGGGGTGTCTCCAGACCTCAGCGCTGCTCTTAGCGTTACTGCACGTAATCTAGCAGTGTCTTTAGAAGTGCTTTAATGACCATATAAGAATGATTGCTAAATTATTAATAAGTTGATGCTGCTGAAACAGCTGTGGTTATTTGGAAACAAAGGGTTCTCTGACATCTTTTCTGTGTCTTAATGCTTTTATTTGAAGACAGTGCAGCCAATCTGAGGCTAAAGGCTTAAAAATGAACTACAGAGGTTTGAGGGTTTACTGTACTCTCCCCATATTGTTGTGCTTAATCATCAGCCATCATTTGTGATTGAAAGAAGTGTTCTGCCCCTGTGTTAAATTGGACAAAAATAGAAACATACGTATTGAGACTTAGTGCAGAGATGATTCGTAGCATTTAGTCCGGTATTGTTTATTTGTAGGAAGAAACACGAGTCCTGGACAGAGCATGTTTTCACAAAAGCCATATAAGTTGCACAGAGCAGAAATTAGAAACTGGTCTTCTGGCTCTGTTAGGTTGGTACATTGTTCAGCCAAAAGAAAACACAGATCTCAGGAGTGACTTGATTCTTACCTTCAAGTATAGGATGGCCTTCTGCACCCCCTGCTGTGTTACTTTCTTGTTATAAAAAATACATGTCTGCCAGGAATTAAGAAGAAAGAATAGACTGTAATAGTTCCTGGAATCGGAAGATTTCCAAAGAGATTGACAGAGCTGGACAATTTTTATGATAAAAGACTTGATGACTGATGTTTTAAGATCCTTCTATATTCTTAGCAGTTTTATGAGCTTTAAGGATAAAAGTACAGTAATAAAAATAGTAATGCTAATATTAAATATTAATATGACGTTCTTGGAGTTAGCTTTCATAGAAGGATGACTGTTACTGCTGAAAAAACGCACCCAGATGGTTTACAGTCATTTGTTGGTGTCACTTGGGAGGATCCGCCTGTGTCTGGATCATACAGCTGGAAAGGAAAGAGTTCAAGTTTTTAATGATCAAAATTTATTTTTAAATCCAGCTTTGGCCAATGCAGCGTTGTGTATCCTGGAGCCTATTATGGCTGTTGAAATTACAGCTCCAAATGAATTTCAGGGACCAGTCATCGCAGGAATTAACCGGCGTCATGGGGTAGTCACAGGGCAAGACGGAGTCGAGGACTATTTTACTCTCTATGCAGATGTAAGTACTATTGGTCATTGCTTTTTAGAAGAAATTCTTTCTCAATCTTTAGAAGGAAAACAGTTAACTTCTGATTTTGGCAGTTGTAGCGCAAACTGACACATTTCCCTGTTGAATTTGTGGCTTCTGTGTATGTGGCAATTTCTGTAATTTGCATTTTAGAGGAACTGTTTTAAGTGTGAAGCCAAAAATAAGATTCATTTCATCTTGGCCTTTTGGGAATATGCTATTATTTAACAATTATTTTTTTCTTTCTCATTTTAGCTTTATTTGCATAACTGCTTTATTATATAATGTGTAACATATTGGGATATTGTTTCATTGTCTTACTCTCCTGTTTTTACCTGAATCTTGTGGGAGGGAATTTATCATGTTACAGAAGGCCTCCCGGAAGACGCTATCATGAGCATCATTAAGTTACCCAGCGAGGGGTGGGAGGTGCAGGTCAGTGACAGAGGCAGCCCTGGCTCAATGCCCAGCACTACAAGAAAAGAAAGTGTCCATTGGAAGTTCGTATTAACATTTTCACAGAAAAAAACATTGTTCCCCGAACGCTTAAACTGGTGGCAAAGAGTAGAGTACGGTTAAGGAAGGAAGGCCTCAGTGGTGTCTGCTCTGTAAATTGAAATACCTGGTTTCTACTTGTGCCTGTCAAATATTGTTTCCACATGGAACAATACAAGTGTTTCCCTTTGGCTTTTAATTCTTTTTTTTTCTTTTGGACTGGAAATCAAACTCAGGACCTTGTGCGGTGCCACTAAACTATATCCCTAACCCTGGCTTTTAATTCTTTAAAATAAAAAGTAATGAGTAGGGACCTAAACCTAACATGTTACATAACTAATATATCCTTGCGTTTTTCTCAAGTAATTTTCAATAAGCAATGCTACAGTATCTGTTGTGTTTGTCTATAGGTCCCTTTGAACAATATGTTTGGCTATTCCACTGAACTTCGGTCGTGTACAGAGGTAAGCAAGTGTTTACACTTTACTACGGTGCTTTCCCAAAGAGCATTTTATAAATGATCAAACTTGTGAAATCCTGAGTGCATGACTTGACAGTTGTAAAAGAAAAATTCATTCTCTCCGCCCCCTTCTCCCTCTCTCACCTCCTAGGGGAAGGGAGAGTACACAATGGAGTACTGCAGGTATCAGCCGTGTTTGCCATCTACGCAAGAAGACCTTATTAATAAGTATTTGGAAGCCACCGGTCAACTTCCTGTGAAAAAGGGAAAGGCCAAGAACTGAGTTTCCTCATTTTACTAATTTTAATTGAATGTGCAAGTTTTGGGAATGACAGATTTGAGTGCAGCAAGTTTTAGAAGCCTTTCCTAGTTCACATTCACAGGCTTCTATTACATGCAAAGATAATTCTATGTATATCTCAACTCCACTGATTTGGTTTTATAGTTCATTAAAAAAACCTCAAGAAAGATGATTATTATAATGAAATGTATTTGGTATTTATTTAAGGGAAGAGA
This sequence comes from Dinomys branickii, assembly GCA_004027595.1. Lineage (NCBI taxonomy): Eukaryota > Metazoa > Chordata > Mammalia > Rodentia > Dinomyidae > Dinomys > Dinomys branickii. The sequence goes on along the minus strand of PVLD010016598.1, from coordinate 34,575 downwards.
CTTACTTAGCTATACTTTCAAGTTTGGAATATGTGTAAACTTCTTTCCAAATTTTTTTTTACCATGAACATTTTCAGCATAGAGAAATGCTGGGAAAATATACACAGAATAGGCATATATCTTCTATCTTAGATTCAAAAGTGACTGTGGTAACAATTTGTTTAACAAATAATTGTGTCTCATACATTGAGTTGAAAGTAAATTTTGTACATCATAACACTTGTAGTGTCATTAAGGGGCAGGCCTTTCTTTTTTGAGTGGATTCTATATGTTCTTTTTAAATTTTAGGTTAAAAGAAAAAAATAAAGTTTCAAAGGAAGATAATAAAGTAACAGTGGTTAATGCATTGCATATTGTCTTCAGGAGTAGAGAAGGATTATTAAATTTAACACTAGCTAAATTTCTAGCTTGTTTATAACATGGCTGATTGATTGCTTCAACTTGAGCCTCCACAAATTCCTGTTTCTGTTTTAAGAGTACAGATGTTACTTGCAAGTTTAACTAAGTGACTCAGCAGGGGGGCAGGGTCCTCTCTTTGTGAACATCCTGAACCTGTGCAAGAGGAGGGCAGGGAGATGGTGTGAGTGCTGCCCGCACCAGCCAGTAGCCTGCATACAGTATAAGGGAGTAGAAAAGGCTCGCTCTTTACCCTTCTGCTCGTGTTGCTTTTGCTGTCCTCTGCCGCCTTACAGTGTTGCCCCTGTGCTGTGCCGCCCTGCCTTGGAGCCAGCTGATTATGGTCTGAAACCTCTACAAAGTGTGAACTAAACAAACCTTTCCTTCTTTCATTTTGGGCATTGGATGTTTTGTCTCAGCAGTGCAACAAAAGTAACTAAGACGCCCTCTATAGTAAAATATAATTTATAAAGTTGCTTCTCATTCATTTGGTAAGTATTAGCTGAAGTGAACACTGCTGTATTAATTGAGACTGTGAAAGAACAAATGCTAAAACTTACTTCGAGAACAGGTCAGGTTTACCCAGGGAGTTCTACTATACTATTAGAATTTCTTCATCTAAAAGTTACCTGATGCCACATATTTTAGTCTTTTCCCTTGCTGGATTATAGAAATAAAGTAATTGATTTAAATTGTCTTGGTTTTCTTCTTTTACCAACTGGACTTTATAATTTGAGATTTTTAGGGGGAAAACGATTTTTTAAAAGTATCAAGCATGTTGTCACACTTGCTAAATAGCTTAAATGCATTACTTGATTCTCAAAATCCTAGGAGAGTAAATACTGTTACAGTATTACGTCAGTTTTGTAAGAAGCAGAGGCAGAGAAGGTAATTTTCTTCTAAGACCAGCTCCTTAAGTTATCAAATGGCTATTTTAGGCGTGACTGGTGAAGTACAGTTTCCCTCATGAATATGTGTATTGCTACAGTAGCATCAAGCCTGGGAAAGGTGGTTGCGTCAGCACCTCACACTGTTCATTATTAGGAGTCTAATGCCCAATGAAAAATACTTTCGTAGAATTTAGCATGCTCTGGCTATTTATTCAGAAAGGTAGAAAAATGTGGACATGCTTTTTGTTTGTTAAATATTCTGGTTTTAGAGCGTCAGAAGTGATCCTGGTCTGCTTGTTAATATGCTTTCTTCCTTTATTCTTAAAAGTGATCTTAGGTAACAGATCCACCCCAAGCATTTCATAGGCGATGATGCAGTCCTCGGAGAGGATAAGGGAGGGTCAAGTCAGTCACACGGAGCACGTAAAGGACAGATCCGGGAACCTAATACATTATCTCTTGCTAACTCATTAGCTTAGTGATAGTTTGTAAAGACTAAATGCCAGCCAAAGTCTATAGCATGGAAAACATTAATTTGTATAAGTAAGGATTTATTTTACATTATTTTGTGGAGCATAATTATTGGCTAAGGAAAAATAAGGTGCCAGTTTCTGAAGAGGGATAGCAGCACTGGGTGTTTTGCGTGTGTGCCCTGTCCTGACTTCAGAGTCCCCTGGGGGCTTTGAAAAGAAACCACTCAGACTCACCTCGGCTACTTGGAGGCTTGTCAACCTTCTCAGGTGACTCTAACGTGCACTCAGCGAAAGACCACTGCAGTTTTGCCTGCACTGAGGCCTAAGACATGAAGTAAAAGATTTTTGCAATTCAGATATGTGTTAATATTCTCTTTTGCATGACATCCAAATTTAGACTGTTGTTTTATCATTTGAAAACAGTCTACTTTTCTGTTATTCTCTGCTCGCTCTGTGATTGCATGTTTATGGAATCACCAACATTTAGTCAGTTCTAAAATTCTAAGATTTTCAACATAGTGACATCCTGTCTCAAAGCAAATTTTTTTTTCATATTTTAAAGTTTTTGAAATCTGCATGAGTCTTAAATTTGGCAGCCAATAGGAAGTAGTAAATTGACACATTTGAGTGTATCCCATGGTAGAAAATAGCTACTTGCATTGCCGAACTGTAAGTTGTTGAATTGGAGGTTTAACTGTTGCTTCAAGTGTTTCACATACACTGACACTGTAATGGATCACTGAAATAAGTGAATTGTATCTACAGAAAATTTCTGTGAACATTTGTTAAGTGTCAGCCACATGGTAGCTGTTTATGGTGCCGTGAAAGTGAGGAAAGGGTACAGAACGGGTCTCAATTTTCTGAGCTGAGAAAAATTAGTGTGATAAACTAAGATGTCACAAAAGACTAACATTGAACTGCAAGTATAGAAGCCTTTAATGGACTTTCAAAAGTACTTGTTCAATTTGTACCAATGTATAATCCAGGTAAGAAAATTTGAAACTGAGTAGAATAAAGTAGAATGCACACAAAAACCCTGATACTATTTTGTATATTTTCACATTTTGAAAGTTGTAAGGAGAGGGTGCTGGTATAACCCACTGGTGCACACTGATTCCATCACTGTTACACACTTCGTGGAAAGAGCTCCGTGGTGGTGCAGGCCTGTGGCACGTGTGCTACAGCCGCTGTGTGTTACAGTTTATCTTTTATGCCAAGGCAGGTTATTGTCTATCTTGTTAGTGATGAAAAATATTAGTGAAATCGTCATCAATATTAGAGTGCGCTAGAAAAGATCTTCTAATGAGATTAGGGATTTTTAGGTTTTAGTGAAAAACAGTTTAACTTTTGTGACTTTTGTGAACTTACACTTTAGGTAATTGTGTATTGTTTGTATACAGTTCCCCCGCATAATGTACTGCACTGAGGTGAACTTGTTAGAAGTTCCCTCAGAATGCTCCCCTGGCGGAATCACATCACACTTGCAACCCTGCTCTCACTCATGGGGCATGAGGACATGGGGAAGCGGAACCCGGAACCCGTGTCGGCACCTCCTCTGGTCCTTGGTGTGACCCAGGGTCAGTGACTGAAGAGCACAGGATCTTCGATATGCTGTAGTCATGCTCTGAGCATCTGTTTTTGAAGATCACTTAGGGATCAGTTTTTCTCTGGATTTGACATAATGGAATCAGTGTAGAGTGTTTCTGTGTTAGTGTAGAAAGAGCACTTCTATTTCCTTACCGCGTGGGTGAGAGCAGAAGATTCTGTTAGTACAGTGTTTCAGAATACTTAAAATAATGGATGTTGTGCAGGTAAATGTGAGTCTGGGATTTTACATAGAAAAATACATAAATGAGATGGGCTTATGTTTATTTTATAAGAGTCCAAAAACTTTGTTTTAGTGTAAACTTCCAATTGTATAACTGTACAGACAATAATAATCCCTAACTTATGACGGTTAGACTTAGATTTTTTTTTACTTTACAATGATGTGAAAGTAATATAATTTTAGAAGAAACTCTTAGAATTTTGAGTTTTAGCCAGGCATAGTGGCACATGTCTGTGATCCCAGCTCTTGGCAGGAGGATTGCTCAGAGTTTGAGGGCGGCCTGGGAAACAAATCCTCTCAAACAAAAAAAAAAACCTTTTTTTTTTTTGAGTTTTGCTGTTTTCCCAAGCTAGCACTGCAGTCTGATACTCCCTTGAAATGCTAGACAGCAGCAGGGAGACCAAGCACACAATCGCAAGGGTAAAAAGAACAACACACTAGTATACAGTGCAGCTATAGAGGTTGTTTTGTAGGTTAAGTGTACTGTTTTCAACCTATGACATTTTCAACTTGTGGATTACTGGGACATAACCCCATTGTAAATAAGTGTGCATCTGTATTTTGTTATATTTTAAGGCTGATGCTTCTAAATCAATTACTGGTCAAGAAACCTGGCTCAGTGTTTTTAGATACTGATAAAAGTGTTCCATTAAATTATGGTCCTTTTTACAGGCAAAAGAGGGCAACATTTCCCAGACCAATCTTCTTGCCCTCAGGAGGTACTCTACTGAATTTGATTAGGTTACTTGTTACGTTTGCCTTCATAACTTACCTAAAAACTGGACTCAGGTTGTCTTCATAAATAAAAATTGTAAATACGTAATTACTTCATTATGTTAGTGTTTCTTTTAATACATGTTTTCAGATAGCATTATCTGGTCTGTTACCATTTTGTAAAATTTGAATCAAGCAGTATTGATTTTATTTCAGGTTAGCACAGATTTTGCCTATGCATTACAAATCTCTGCAAACACATTTTATTATTTAGAAACAAACATTTATTTTAAAAGTAGATATCAAGTTAAAAACGAATACTTGAAATGATAAAATATAGTAAAACTCCTTAGTTAATATCTTCCCTACAGATTGCTTTCTTTGCAAATATATTTGTTGACATACAGGAAGGAGCAGTTTAGCAACAAAAATAGCTACAGTATGTTCTAAATAAGAAATAAAAATTCAGAGATTAAACCATTTTTTTAGAAAAATAAGTATTGATCCATTTTCAATATATACTGATTGGATTTTGCACTTTAGAGCTAAAACCTTGAACTTGCTGAGGACTGCTAAGTTATGACAATACCCAGCTCTTAGCTGCTGTACCAGAGTAATGACAGATTAGTGTAATCATTTTGTTTGAAATCATATAAGCAGATCTTTTTTAAATTTTAGATGTTGCTAAGCTCTGTTGGTTCCACAGCTGATCCTTCTACAGTTCGAGATTCCACAGTTGCAGAGGCTTCTTTTGAAGTCTGTAGCTCTTGACAGTGGTACTTCACTTTAAGTGGTTTGCCAGGGTACCAGACCAGGTGAATACGACAGGGAATGATCTCCTAGGAAAAAGATACAAAATTAGTACAACCTGCAAAAACTGAAGGTAAGAACAGTTTTGCGTATAATTTTGTGTTTTACCTGTGTTGGGAATTCATGAAGTAGAGCAGTGTAATCAAAATCAATTGTATCGTCACTAGTGTTCTGAGAGAAGAGAAAAGAGTTAGTATATGATAGACACCGCGGTTCGCATGAGCCTGTGCTGTGTACATTCTTGTTCTTGGGTACGCTGGGTTGCCTGCTGCCTTTTAAACTTCAGCCTCATTTCTTTGGTATGTCCTGCAGCAAAATAATGGAAGTCGTGGATTCTTTGGTTTTTTCTCACTGAGTTGAATGCAAGTCTAGTTCAGTGTTATTTTTTCTCTCTGATATTTACAGTTGTTGATGGAAGTTCAAGTCTGGGAATAGGGACAATCTTGTAGCAACCTTTGGGATCCGGGTGCTGTATGTGCACTGCAAGCTGACTTGAGCCCTGCGTGCCAGGACACAGTTAGACAGGGGAAAGGCAGGCAGCATTTCAGGGTGCCTGCTGTGGGTCGGGTTCTGCAGCGGGAACTTGGAATGTTGTTGTATGTAACTCTGTCATTCAGTGGTGTGTATCACAAGCCTGGCTTTACGGGAGCAGTAATGTGAGACTACAGCTAGTATGTGACAAACGGGGACTGGGCCCCTGATCTACGGACTGCCGGACTCACGTTCTTTATTTACCCGCTATAAAGCTCCGGCATGCTGTTTCCCAAACCAGTGCCTTGGGTGTTTCTCAGCAGGACGGCAGGTTGTCCGTACCACCTTTATATGATCCTGCATGTTTTACTAGTGACGAAGGACAATTTCCTATTTTTGACATTTTCTGTTTTTTACGCCGAGGCATATTTACTAGTCAAAATGGAAGAGGCACTTTTCTTTCAGCCAAAAAAAAACCTCCTCAATTTGGACTATAATTTTAATCTTTCAGCAGATTCTTATTGAGACCTGCAGAGAATATAAAGTAAATACAACAAAAAAAGAACCTGATACGCTAGGTTTTGTCTTTCTTTTGCCTTCATTGATGGAGACTTACACAACTGGACATTTTCATCAGGTGAGGAAGGTGTTTTCAGAAGAAAAGAAAATCTGGGTGAATCCGAAATAGACTGCTTTGTGTGTGGTGGCTCATTTCTGGTCTCTCTCCTGCCTGGCAATGTACCTATGAATGTTCAGACATCTAAGGCACAATCCAAGGACGCATCAGAGAAAAGTCAGTGTCTTACAGAGAGCGGGTTACAGAAGGTTCCAATGACAGTCAGCCATGCATGTCTGTGGTTCCACATCCATGCACACAACCAACCAAAAATTGAAAGTATTTTTTAAAAATTGTGTCTTCCCTAAGCACATGTGGACTTTTTTTCTTGTCAGTGTTCCTTAAGCAATACAGTATAAAAATTATTTGCGTAGTATTTACATTGCATTAGGTATTGTATGTAGCTAGAGATCGCTTAAAGTGCATGGGAGAATGTAAAGCTTATTGCAAACATAAGTGACTGGCGCCGTGAGGGTTTTGGCATTGGGGTGGGGCCTGCAAGCAATCCCCTAGGGGACCACTGGGACTGGTAGGGTTGGGGGAGGGGCCTTGTTTGACCTTTACTTGGTGACTATCGTCGAAGGATGCATTTTTTTTTTGGTGACGGCAATCAAACTCAGGACCTTGAGCTTGCCAGGCAGGTGCTGTGCCACTGAGCTATATCCCCCGCTTGGTGACTATCTTGACCTTAGGAAGAAATGGCCGTCTTTCCTAAGATACTCCACACAAGTTGGCTGTTAAGGTGTTCCTCCTCCAAGAAGCAGCAATCTTAAGACAAACCAAAAAAGCACAGCTTATTAAAGAACTGCAGGATACCACACCTCTCAGTCTGGCAAAGTATTCCAAGACTGGAGTGCCTTTATGTAGTCAGGCTCTGCCAAGAAGTCATTCTTTTTAACATAACTCAGAAATAATGTCTTTGGCTTCTTTGCAAATCATCACAGATTTGCAAATCATCACAGATCACAGATGCTAAACTGAGGAGGATTCACTGTACATGTTTTCGTTGACTCTGCACTTTAGTCTTCATGAAAACAGACTGGAATGTTTTCGTTTGTTCCCTTGTGACCCACCTCATACCTTTTCTACCAACTCCCTTCAAAAGAGAATAATTCCCATCAGAACCAATATCCTTTAGTAGGGAGCAGGATGAAGGCAGAACAGATCTGGTAGATGAGATGGATGCTTTGCCTCGTGGAGATCTCAAGTTGGGGGAGAGCTTAGAGCTGACTGCAGTGGTGCACTTGTGGTTAGACGGTTTGGGGTGCTTACAGAATCGGGGTCTCATTGGTAAGAGTTGGAACAATGCTCAGTTTTACTTTTCTTAATTCATCTTAAAGGCTAAGGACACAGGGAAGCCGTCATTTGTTCCCTCCCAGCCGAGGCGTCTCGTTTGTCCCTAGCACAGTCTTTGCGGCACTGAGGGTAACACATGTCCTGCAGCCCTAAAGCAGTGACTGTGCCAGGAAGATGGGTCGTATTTCATAGTGTATTTAAATTTCTCCTTCAGTCTCGTCTAAGGGCTTGTTCACTCAGGGCTATGAGTTCATAATCTTGCATTTCCTTGCATGAAAAGCTGAGTTTAACCCTAAGCATAAAGTTAGTAATTTCCACACAGAAAGCTCAGGAAGACTGTACTTTCCTGAGCACGCCAAGTCACTGCCTGCCTCTGCGGTGTCTTGGGCCTCTCAGCCCCATCACCTTGGTGTCAGTCTCCCAGAAGAGGACGTAAGTCTGCTCCTAGTGACTTTTAAAAAACATTGATAGTTTTGCTTTTTGCTTGTATTGCTGCTTTTGCTGAAAGGTGGAAATCCTGAGTGATCACTGAGTAGCAGAATTTGAAAAGGTTGTGGATATGTGTACACGCTACTTTTCTGTAAGAGAACTGTACACCAAAATGCCTCTCAACTTGAAACCAGATCTTCCTCTCCTTCAGTCATTTAAGTCTGTTAGTTTCCAGAGCCTCAGTCAGTGTGTGTCTTCATTTAGTGGATCTTAAGAGATTATTTGCCTCATGTGACCAAAGTCAGTTGCATATTCAACTATTATTTTCTAAAATTCAAACTCTACATAGTAAAAGAAATCTAAAATTCTTACTCAGTGACTTACTATCTCCTTTTTTTTTTTTTAAACTGTGGTTTACATGTGTATCCCCATTTACAGTGAGAGAAAGAGACAGCGAAGTTTTTATCTGGCAAAAGAACTGTGTGCTGACTTAAGAGCAATATTCAGTTAGATGATAATTTCTATTAAGAAGCACTCCGTAAGGGAAAAGAAAGATAAGAAAAATAGGCTCTAGCTGATGTCCTACAAGTAGTCTTTGGAGAGCACAGCAGACTATTACTGGCATTAAAGATGCTGACTTAATGCTGAGTAAATCTCCGTACTCAGAACATGATAACCCACTCATAGATGAATCTATAAAAATATGAATTTTAAAAATTTGTACTCACAATTGGTTCAGATTGCTTCTCAGAAAAGTGGATTTTGCTTATTCTGAAAATAACCCTCTCTCTGTCTCACACTTGCACGACAAAAATCCAAACCCTTCACTTGCTTGGCACATAGACCCCACAGCTGTGTGTGACTGTTCCTTGGGATTCAAACTCTCAAGGGCTTGTGGGGCTGCTTGGTGCTTGCACCACAGTCCCAGCACTGCCTCATCCTTCCTGTCAGCTGCTGCCTTTACCTGCCCCTCACTGAGTGGACAGAAGCAGGTAGCATAGAGTGTCTGCTAGTTTCCACCTTGACATCTGCCTTCTGCAGCGGCTGAGCTGTTGATTTCCTTCCAGATGGACTCTGGGTTCCTGTCTGAGACCTAAAGTTAGTTGGGCTCCAGGATTCAGTCCTTATGTAACTTACTTTCTCTAGGTTCACCATCAGCTGTGATCACGTCCAGTTTTGTGACTTTGAATACTATGTACACAGACATGACTCCAGCGCGTTCCTCTTCTCTGAACTTCAGACTTGTATGTCTAGCAGTCTATAGAGTCTACTTAGTTACAGAATTGAGCACGCCACAAACCAAGATAATTTCCCTATGAGTCTGTTCCTCCTGTAGTCTTTCCCATTAGTTAATTAAAACAGTGTCCTTCTAGTTTGAGGCCCAACTCCTAAGAGTCATCTTAACACTTTTTCTTTTTGGTACCAGGAATCACACTCAGGACCTTGTGCTTGCCAGGGAGGCCCTGTACTGCTGAGCTCTATGCCTGGCAACTCACCATTTTCTGATATCCATATCTAGCCCATGAGCAAGTCCCATCAGTCTTCCTGAATCCAACACTTGTCACCGTCTCCTCTGCTTCTGCGGCCAGCTCCCCACCGGCCTTGCCTAGATCTTTGCAGAGCTTCACTGGCCTTCCCACTCCTTCCTTTATCTCCCCGCAGTCTGTTCTCGGCATAGCAGCCAGAGGGATTCTGGGCGAGCCCAGTCATGTCCCTCCTCTGCTGAAAACTAACAGGTGGAAGACAAGGCCCTTTTCATGGCCTCCAAGGCCTTCCGTGAGCAGATCCCCTCCCGGACTCTCCTCTGATTCCCCCCGGCACTGTCCCCTCGCTCGCTCTGCTCAGCCACACTGCCGCCTCAGGTCCTCTGCCTAAAATTCCCTCCCCTTCAGGGCCACGACTCCCTCTCAGTTCCCTCTTCATGTCACTTCTGCCTTCCTTTAGACTATACAGATGGTCATATTCCATCAAAACCTGCATTCTCTTCCTACTTTTTCTCCACTGCACCCACCAGCATTTGATACATTTTAGTTCACTGTCTTTCTGATCTTTTTTCTTTAGAATTCATCTCAGGACGGGCAGCAGCCTCGTGGTTTTTATTCACTGTTACATCCTCACTCTATAATGGTTGGTTGATTGCAGGCACTTGACTATTAAAGAAATGAAACGCAATAAAAACCTTCATGGAGTTAGAAATCCACCTTAGTTTAGTCTGAGAGCACTGCACCGGCTCTCTCTGGTCTTTGTAGGGCAAGATAAGGAATTTCCATCTTCCTTACCCACTGCGTCACACTGCTGAGCTGGACCAGGTAGTAGTGTAAAAGCTGAGTCGTCTTTTCCCACATCACGTAGGAGCTGCCGAGAAAAGCCAAGTCCCAGACGGGCCTCAGGGAGGGATCAATGTGTCCATGGCTGTCTGAGAGGGAAGGAAAATAGCACAGTTGAGTTTAGGCTCTTTTTGAGACAAAATTTTAGAAGCTCCAGAAATGAGAAAGGTTTAAATTTAGTCATAAATTTAAACAGCAAGACCCTGAGCTAACATGTGACTTACTCATCTGTTTCTGTGGAGACTATCTTTCAACTTGCCATACTGAGTAAATGTACAAAACCGTGCAAAGGCTGTGCTGTACTAATACAAAGCAGGAGTGTAATGATACTAAAAATTCATCTGAAGTTTTGCTGAGAAGGGTTACTCATTATGTTAAGAAGTTGATTAACGATCTCCGTATTACTGTATGTGCTGGTTTGAAACTAGAGCCATTATGGTCTTTGCTTCCTAATCTGCCGAATATCTTTGGTCTCTGGGTTTTGGCTTTAAAGCTAATTAATGTACTGGCACCATCTCTTTCTCGTTTCATGAACACCTGAAGAAATCAGGTGGGTTTTCTCTGATAGCATTGTTTGTGGACTTGACTTTCAGTTCAAAATATTTTAAGAACCTACTTAATATCAGAATACCACAAGCAGGGATACAATGACAATTTACTTTCTATGACTTTTAGGCTCATTTTGTGCAACTTGGTAGAGACAGTCTTAGCCTATCAAGGGTCAGTAATTTACATGAGGAGCACTAACAAGCTTATTAGGAAACTGTTCTTGATAAAGTAATTTTTAACATAAATTCTGTTTGTTAGTAGAACTTGACTTGGCTAGAAATGTAGCTGATCCACTCCTTAAGATTGGAGGGAGCACACAGCTGAGAGAGAACAGGCCGAAGAGGTTTCTTTAGGCTGGAGAGGTGTGGGAAGGCTTTAAAGAGGTGAGATTTTGCTGGGCCTTGAATTCCTGCTGTGCTTGTGGGTAGAAGCACAAGGGAGAGTGAGCACACCAGGACAGAGGGCCCTGAACCGGGCCAGTCACGGTGACTGTCCGAAGGAAGAGTGCTTGCCACCGTACTGTGAATGGCCTTGCGTGCCATGGGCTTTGGTTCAGTAGCGAGTGTGGGAGCATGACTGAGCTCCTGCGCCCCACAGCTGGGAGGAGACCACTGCAATGGTACAGGAAGACGTACCGCAGGCGTGGAGGATAGTCACAGTGGGTTAAATAAGACAGGCCAGCTCCAAATGCTTTGTGAAGGTAGGCTTGTTAAGAAATGGCAAATCATTAAATGTTAGGAGATGAGTTTATAGTGATCAAAATTTTTAGCTAAACTCTTAAGAGTGATAGTATGAAATAAGTAAAGGTCAAAATATGCAAGCCTTTTGGGTGAGTTTGGTAGTAGGTGTATTAAAGACAGTGTCAAAAAGCCACAGGAGTGCATGATGTAAACCACTTCAGACAACGCACAAAGGGCGAAAGCCCGGTGGGCTCGGTGATGTGGGCCGTCTCTGCCGAGCCAAGATGCAGCAATCTCAGTGTGCATGTAGTGTAGAGGCCCAGTGGGAGGAGGCTGGGGATGCGGCAGTGTTTACAGAGTCCACGTTAGAAGAGCAGAGCAGTGAGGAAGGGGGCGGGGGATGAATCTGCGCTGTAACTGGTCAGCAAGAGCCTCGACTCTGACCATCTTTGTAGGGCAAGACAAGGAACCAGCAGACGTTTGCACAACTGAGAAGGAAATCAATGGGGCAAAGTCATAGAAGTCACAGAAACTGGAAGGAAGGGCCTTTAAATGGAAGGAGCCTAAGAATAAAGGAGTTGGGGAGACAGAATTAGTGAGGTAGGAAAACGTTACAGGAGTGCACGTGTCCACCTCAGTAAAGGGTGTGAGTGGCTTGAGTGCGCCCTGCGCTCCAGGAGACAGACAGGCTTCCACACAGCTCCGGTGGAGTGCCGTGCGAGTTCAGAAATGCATGCAGAGCGGCAGGGCGGACCCCGCACCTGCAGAGTGCTCTTAGGAAAAACAAGCTGGGAGGATAAAGCAAGCGGAAAGCTGTTAGTTCTGCTTGCACTGTTACCACTCACTGTTACATGGTTCCTCTACGAATTTTGGTCCCGTGTTTCCTGTTAACACCCTGGTGCCCTCATACTTAGGTACTGGATACTGTGGTACTCTTAACTTGTCCATGATCTCTTTAACCTGGCTATGCCTTTTTCCTGCCAGCGTATGTGATTAGCAGGGAGCTGTGACTGTTTTTAAAAATGTTACTATAGAAAGTATGTTTCAGAGTTCTATTTTTTGACAACAGTAACAGTATTTTATGAATGAATCTATCATTTCTCCGTCGTGCGAACAACCACACCATTAAGATGTTAGAACGTTAGGTAATGCAAGACTCTGAGGTCAACATAGCAGGGGGTTTCCATCGTCCTTGTCTTCACCGACTGAAAACTTCCTGCAGTTCACCATCACGTCTTTCACCTAACCGGGCTGCTGTAGGTCTGGATTTGTGCTACCCAAACCCGCTACCTGGGAAGACAGATGAGTTGCCCTATATGCTGTGAACAGTGAAGACATTTGAAAAGGTGAGCGACCAACCCTAGCTGGTGGTTCACAGCTCCTGGACTTTTCCTCTGGATGTAGTGCGCTGCGGCTCATTTCTGGGGATTTATAACTTCAGCAGAAGTGAGGATTTTACTCAGTAAAGCGAAGATGACTGATTTGTAAAGGAAAAAACTATGTGGAAGAAGAACTAAATACTCTCAGCTTAGCAATTATCTAATGCCTTGGATTCACTGAAGACTACATAGAATATGCTAAGGTGTGAACCACCTACTCCACGGGCAGCGCCATGGGCTCCACCTTACCTAAAACCAGACCTTAGTTTGCAGTAGTTCGCCACACACAGACAGACTGAAACAACACTATCTCTGTTGTACTTACAGTGAGAACAGAGCCTGGGGGTTGTGTTCATGAACGATACCTCTATTAAGATTTTTTTGAAGGTTCATAGCAACCAAATGACCATAGAATGATCCTCATGAGAGCATAGGGTGTATTAACTGAACAAGATCCTGTGGCAAATATTCAAAGTAAATGTCCTAAAATTTGGATGTGTGTTTGGAGGAGACTAGATAAGCCCTATTTCCCTAACTCAAAGGAAAAGATCCCTAAATAACTACAGATTCCCAAGTATTAGTACTGCTTTAAATAAGTGAGCTCATGACTAAGTCTAAACACATTCTCCCACAACGGAAGAGCGAATTGCTGCTCATAATCCTTTGGCACTGGATTTGATGTGAGCAGAGAAGTATGCTGTGGGAATCACTCTCAAGGCTGTGAGAAAAATTGTATTTCTCAATTTTAGAAACACAGGAGGCAGTAGTTCCACCTCTGGGTTTTTAAAAACATTTACTGAGTCTCAGTAAATTGGTGGGGCCCAGACTCAGGAGCAGAGCCTGCAGGTCCTGCAGTGTTGACATAGGTTTGTCTTGGTCCCTGGGGGTAGCTGGACAAATGAGCAGACTGGGAGAGCATGTGGTCACATGTCAAGCTTGATTCCCAACTGTGCAAGTCCAGAGATTGCTTTTGTGGTTTTGGAAATTGGATTTGCCGGTAAGTGCTGAGTCCCAACAGCTGCCCACAGTCTGTGGAGTGCCAGGACAAATGAGCTGTTGTTCACTTCAGCTGAGTCACTGCAGAGGGCACGGCCTATCTATTAGAGATGGCACCGCGGCCCATTAGCTACTGACCTGAAATCAGGTAAACATGACTCCATTACAGCACCCAGAATGGTGAGACAGCCGCTCAGCCGGCCCTGGTATGTAGGGCACAGCAGAGGTGCAGAAGGGTGTCTAGTCGTCTAAGGTTCCCAAGGCTAACACCAAAACTCTCTAGAAATGACCCTTCAGGCTCTGGAACTGACCTGAACTATACCTACTATACTTGCCAGTTGCAAAGACCACTGCACCTTTCACTCGGAGGTTCAGCTCTAGCTGCACGCGTGTTCTGGAATAGGGAATGGGGAGATCAAGAGGCCCAGCTAGCTTTTGATGGAGATACTAAATTGTACTAGAGATGAAAACCAAAAAAATACTTCTGAGTATTTAAATAATGAGGCACACCACAATCTGTCAGTGTTGTTTTGGCTTGTTTTTTTTTGTACCGGGAATCGAACTCATGACTCATGCTTGCCAGACAGGCGCTGTGCCGCTGAGCTAAATCCAGCCCTGCCACAATCTATAGCCGAACTATCATGTGCCCCTTTAGGCATAAATATTGATTGTTTGTAAGATTTAGTAATCCCCAAATAAAGGAACTCCACACACTGATCCTACCAGGTATGCTGGCCGCGTCCAAGGGGATCTTAAGTTGCTTCATTCGCTTGTAAAGCAGGTAATCGTCTTCCTGTCTTTTCGTTTTCTCCGTGAGCCTTGTACAGGTGACATTAACGGCCGGTCTGGGTTTCTGCTTCTTGAAGAACACGTGAGCAGAGCATTTCCCCAAACGCTCCTCTCCTTCCTTAAGTAAAAATTTTGCAATTAAATAGGATGGGTCCCATCCACAGCCACACACACACACATACACATCCACAGCCACACACACACACACACACACACACACACACGCACGCACACGAGACTGTGTGGCTGCACGCAGCAGTGTGCTCTGTCATTACTATAGTTTTCGCTTTATAGAAAGTGCCTTCTGTGCTCTCTCCCGAATGTAAAGTCCTTTTCTTTCCTCATCATTCAAATTCTCTGGCTGTGCCCTATATATCATTGGTATTTAAGTACTGTGTGGCTCAAAGCCCCGAGATGGAGGGTGCTTTACTGTCTCCTGCGAACCAGCATAATTCGTGGTTAAATGTTAACTAACTTAAACTAAAAGATGAAGCAGGCTCCAACTTACATCTATAACATGTTTCTGCTGTCCTACAAATTATATCCTCTGAGTCCAATAAGTCACTAAGAGGCGCCTTCTCCATGGCTCAGCTAGTAAGCCGTAAGCCAAGATTTAGCTCACTTAAGTCTGAGCCGCACTGTTAACCCCTTACTAACTCAGCTTGTCTGCTCTGAGACTAGGTCCAGCAGTGGAGGTACAGGTCACCCAGATGGGATCCACTCACCAACCTGAAAGATGCTTGTCTACATTCATGGTTAAGATGTATTTTAAATTCTGCGGTCACCATCACATATTTCCAATGCAGAGGCAGCTTCAACATGTATGACTCATTTCTAGGATAGCAGTTCTTTCCCTTTTGATTCCTTCACCCAACAATAAAAGCTGAGGAATTTATTCCTAGGAAAATGCACTTGTTCATCCCGGCAGCTAGCAATCGTGAATGTAAAGGGGTTCTCAGGCCACTAGTCATGGCCCCATCCAAGCCCAGCCAGGAGCCCCAGGTTAGTATTTCCTATTCAGATGTGATTGGCTTATCATTCCTGTAAGTGTTGCCAGGTGAGACAATAACTTCCTTTGCACTTTGGTAGTTGTTTAAATGGGTGGAGTGTTAAAACCATCAGAAATGAAAAGAAAATGCCCACAGGAAAACAAATTGTAATCACAGTTGAATCTGCTTAATACACCTTCTTCTATGACTAACTCAAAAAAACTGAAACGGGTTTTCCAGTGGGGAACTTTCCCATCTGTGAGCACCGGTTTTGAGAGAGTGGGAAGGTCAGGGGTACATTAGGATACTCATTTTGGATACAAAACAGAAAACAGTGAAAGGGCTTTCCGGGAAGAGGCAGGTCAACAGGCAGAACACAGGGCTCTCACGGGCCCTCTTGGATGTCAGTCATTCCCCAGGAAGACAGAAAGAACCAGGTATGCGGTGACCCTTCCGTCTGCATTCCACCCCACCCGAACACCTCCATGGAAACAGCTGCTGAAAAGAACCCTCCTTCACCTCCTGCAGTGGAGCACTTCACTTCGCCAGCTGCGCTCCTAAGGTACCCAGAGCAGCGCACGAACATACTGTTGGTCAAAATAAGCTGGTAATTGTTTTCCTTTTAGATCTAATCTAATGCTTTTTCAGTTTCAACACTAGAAAGCAAAGACAGTTTCCTTATTCTTTAAGAAAGTTGGAGCTCTTAGTTTAATAAACCCAGTTAGAGCACACTGTTGTCACACTGCACTTGTCTCTGCGTGCTGGAGGGCATTCTTCCGGAAGCATGGCGGGGTATGGATGCGGCCCTTTGCCCCTAAAGCTCTGCCTCCCTGAGATGCTTTGATGCTGGACGCTACCGCTCTTCCCAGGCTGCTTGAATTCCGAACACTAAGAAAATCTGTGTCGGTCTCGCCACCCCTGCTCTGGTTGTAACCTCCCAGCCTCGCCCAGCTTTGGGAAGTCCATTTGGCTCTAATTCTACACATGTTTTCTGTTTACTCTGCTTAAAAACAGAGTAAACTTGGCAAACGACGGTGGGAGCTGAACGAGGCTAACGAAGCCCGCCACAGGCTGGGGCAGCTCTGGGTTTGCAGACGCCGCTGTCTGTGTCGGCTCGTGGGACCGGCCTCGTGCGAGGCCAGCGAAGCAGAAATGCCACCAGCTGGCAGGAAAGAACAAGTTGGCATTTGAGAGTGAGTCATTCTAAGAACTCAGAGGCCCGAGGAAGGACACCAAAGGGAGCTGTGAGATTCTCTTCAGGGGCCCCAAGGCAGGGAGACGCTGCTATGGTGGTGCTGAACGCAGCTGCCCCAGGGTATATAAAGCAGAAGTAGCTGAATCTTGAATTTCTGCCTGCTTTGTTTTTCAGTTCTTAGAACAAACAGACAACAAAGCAGGAAAATTAGAATCAAACCGTCAGGCTTTGTGCAGATTCTCACTTGTTTGTAAAGTTGATTCATAGGACCTGTTAAGAGGATACTTCCTGGTTGTTGTGGCTTACCTCCTGGTTGTAGGGTTCTGTGCTAAAGACCAGGTCAACTTTACATCCTCTTTTTGGATCAACCTGAAATATAAAATCTGAATCTTAGTATTGTGGAAACTGCATTCATCAGTGACATCTTCCTGTAAGAATCACACTCTTAGGATAACACAGCAAGTCGTAGCGTTCAATTTTCACCTGAATGAAATTGGGGCTTTTTTAGAAGGAGAAAAGACCTCAAATTTGGGTGTCATCATGGCATTCTGTTTGCTGGGTTGACTCCTACTCAGAAAGGGAGGCTGAGGAAGGGATATAGCTGTATCCAGGCTGATGCCCACCCTGTCAGTGCACCGGGGGCGTGCAGCGATCTGGAGTGAGGCCCTTTATTCCCTAGCTATTCATAGACACTGACCTGGGGGCTGCTGCTACATCTGGGAATGACAGACTAGGGCTCTCCTTGTCCCGCTGGGGGCTGAACAAAGTACCGGGATGAGGTCATCTCTAGGCTGCAACCTGAAGGCCAGGAAGAAAGTGAAAGAAGTGGGGCGGGCAGGAGGAGCTAGGGAGTCACAGCCAGACCCAAGGGGAGATGAGCACTAAGGGCAGGGGACACTCCTAAAAGCAGCCCCCAGGGAGAACTTCCATACAGGTCTCGGGAGGCTTCAGGTGGAAGCCTGAAGTTATGGCAGGAACATAACTTGAAACTAATTCCAAAATGTGTGAGAGCCACACTAAGTAACTACGGAACGTCAGCTGTTGTAAAGCATCGTAAGGCTAAGGCAGAAACGGGGCTCAGGATGGTATCTGGTCAGTCCAAAGCTCACGTACTTCACTGTTTTTAGTATAGAAATCCATAGGCCTGAGGGAGGGGAGGGACTGCTGCGAACCAGAGTCTGGCCCAAGCTCAAGGCCAAAGGACGAGAAGGTGATACTATGGATGCCCCTGAGAGTTTCTGTCGCTCAGCTGCCAGCACTGCCATCACCTAAGGTGAACAGCTTGAAAGGGGGAAAGGTTGACTCGGGCTCATGGTTGCAGACGTTTCAGTCCATGGTCACTTAGCCCTGCTGCCTTTGGGCCTGTGGGAGGCAGTGCCTGGAGGGAGCATGGGGTGAAGGAGGCTCTTCACTTCTTGGCAGCTGGGAGGAAAAGCAAGAGAGGAAGGGGCCTGGGGTCCAGTGTCTCTGTCAAGAGCACACTGCCAGTGCCCTAACTTCCTCCCACCTGGCTCTACCTCGTAAAGGTCCAACCACCTCCCAATACCCCCGCAGGAAGGGGAGCAGCCCTTCCACACCGAGCCTCTGGGGGTATTTAAGATCCAAAGGGTCACAGCTGGTTAAAAGCGGTTTACTTTCTGTAACTAGATAAAAAGTGAATAAAAATATAAATATAAATGAGGTATATATGATAGTGGCTGAAACAGGGTCCCAGACTTTTCGCTCAGATTTTTTTTTTTTTGTCTTTTTGAGACAGGTTCTCACAATTCCAGAAGATTCTTAAAGTTCAGTGTCCTCACCGCCTGCCCTCATCAGAGAAACACAGCATAGTGGCTGTTTGCCTTCAATACCCCCAGCAGCACTAATCCCACCAACTACGAGTTCTCTAGAGGAGGCAAAATTGCTGCTTGCCCCCAGATCTTAGGCCTTGAGACTCTCTCTGGCCACCCATGTGCTCCGGAGGACCTGGTAGTCCTCTCTGCATGCTCCCTCGGGGGTTCCTGAGCCTGACCTCCTACGTGGGAGTCAGGTGTCTAGGTGTGGGGTGGGGAGGTTGGGAGGCCTTTCAAGAAAACTGAAGGAAGCTGAGATGGGTGGGTTCAGTCTCTGGTGCGCAGTTCACTTGAAATACACAGGCAGGGTCAGCAGAGGGAGTGGCGGGAGCGGTGGAAATGGGTGCCAGCCTCAGGCCATGCGAGGAGA
This sequence comes from Dinomys branickii, assembly GCA_004027595.1. NCBI lineage: Eukaryota > Metazoa > Chordata > Mammalia > Rodentia > Dinomyidae > Dinomys > Dinomys branickii. Next base: position 15,546 of record PVLD010016598.1, on the reverse strand, counting down.
ATAAGAGACCCAGGAATGTCAGCCCTCACGTCAGTGATAGACTGGGCAGGTTTACCTGCAATACAGAAGCATTCACAAAAGCCTTCCTTATTGGTAATATAATTGTGCACATTTTCTTTTCTTTCTTTTTCTTGTACTAGGAATCAAACTCGACCTCATGCTTGCCAGGCAGGCACTATGCCATTGAGCTATATCCCCGGCCCTACTGTGCATATTTTCAATAGTGGACTTAAGATTTTCTTTGGGATTGGCTGTCTGGAAACACGTGGAGGCAAACTGAGGTCCCAGTAACTACTCTTCACAGGGAAAGAAACAGAACCTGGCTAGCCAGGGCTCTGAGCTGAGTCAGTACGAAGTCTGTCCTTTGAAGTTAGTTTCTCAGCTGCTTTCATTTCCTTACTTCATCTTCACAAGGCACTCTCAAGCGTGTCTACATTTCATCTGAGATAGGCTCTTTATTCTTTTCTTTGTGTCTTATCATGTATTAATACACAAGCCTTTTATCTCCCCCAAAGGCCTCTCTCCTCCCACTCCCCATGAGCCACAAGTTCCTGTGATGCTGCTTCGCTGGCTCTGGTGAGATAAGCTGCTGCAGCGTGGGCCCTGCAGGGACCAGAGCCATCTTCAGCTGGGGATGATGTCTCACACTCCTAAGGTTTTAGGATTGTGTTGAACTTCATCACTGATTCAAAATATTCTGTTATAAGGAATCATCTCCTATTCAACAACATCCACTGCAGGATTTAGTAAGTGTCTACTATATTCCAAGCACCACACTAGGTACAGCAAATACAGTGAACAAAACAATGGTAGCATCTGTCCCCTAGTGCTCTAGGGAGAAGGACATGAATAGGTCACTGTAGAGTTGATTATGATTAATCTATGAGCTATAAAACTGTAACTAGAAAAGTTATTGAGTCTAGGTGTCAGGGAAGTCACATCTTAGCTGGACTCCTGAAGATTAAGAAGGAAAGGGGTAGGGAGGGAAACCAGCAAATATTCCACACAGAAGGAGTCCGGCTGAAGGCTCTGAGGAGTTGTCAGTGAGGTTAGAGAACAGGTTGTGGAACGGCAGTCGGGGAGAGGCTGATCAGGTGGGCCAGGGATCCTTCCTGAGGGGTGAAGGGCAGGGAGCACTTGCTGGAGTGTGGGTAAGAGCTGCCGGAGCACACAGGTGTCCAGAGGGAGTACGGAGAGCAGGAGGTCAGCGGAGCTGGGGAGGTGAGCAGTGACTGGGCCAAACGGGCCCTGTGCAAAGGGAGAGAAGTGGGTTGTGGACAGATGCCAGTCCTGTTAAAAGGGAAAAACATGAAGTTGCGTATAGTCCTGCACGGCACAGCGTAGCAACATTGTGGTCAACCATGGATCAGTATGATGTACCATAAGATCATAATGGAGCTCAGAAATTATGGTCACACACAGACATCGCTGTCACAATAGCTTACTCAGGTATCTGTGGTGGCACCGGTATAAACAAACCTAGTGCACTGCTATGTATGTAAAGGCATAACACACACAACTATGTGCAGTACATAATATTAGGTAGTAAATGACTAGTATCAGTTATATATTCACTGCTCACTTATTATTTTACAGTGCATACTTTCTCCTTTCAAAAATGTTCACTTTAAAATAGTACGCTATGTCACAATCACAGCTGCATACACCTCATGCTCAGCTCGTGCATCTTGATTGCATCAAAGGGCCACACTGAATGACTGACATACTACCTATACCGAGCCAAGAAAATAGCATCAAAGGACAGACTCAGCTCAGAGCCCTGGTCAGTCAGATTCTTTCTCTACAAAGAGTAGTTATGGGGACCTCAGTAGTCTAGTAGAATATGATGTTCACACAATGATGAAATTGTCTGATAACCCACAACTCAAAACTTATCCCATTGTTAAGTGGTGCATGATTATAATTCCGGACCAGAAAGAATCACTGAAATACAGCATTTCATCAAGGGTCACTTAAAACATGCTTACGCTGTAGAAGAAGAACAACAGCAGACATCCTCCCTGGTCAAGGCTGAGTCCTGTCCTACACACTTTACATGCACTGAGTATACTAACAAAGGTCTCAAGACCTGTTCAAACTCATCAGGAAGTAGAGAAATGCAAATTAAAGAAGCACTGGACAACTGTCAGACCAGTGATTAACCACAAAGTGGACAAGCCAGTTGTCGTCCAGGATCTCGGGATTAAGACTGCTGTTACCCGGCTGGTGGAGACTAGCGTGGTACAGCCCGGCTGTGGTGGTCTGTGTAGGCGATCAAGCCAAGTGTACATAGACAAGCCTGTGATCTAGAAGTCTTGCTCTGGGTGTGTGGCCCATGAAATTGCAAGGCAGGTCTATACGGGGACTGAATGTATGAGGAGGGCCGAAGGGCCACTGTGTGGTGCCGGGGGTTGGAAGCAGTGTGGTGTGCATCCTGGTAAAATGGGATGTAACTCACGGAGCATCATCTCACTCTGCAAAAGGCAGAGTGGGGAGATCAGTTGTATATGCAGCAATGTGGGTGAAAACAGAAACAACATGTATCGACGATGCCAACGACAAAAATTTACAAAATAAAGATATGCGCACAAGCCAACACTTCCATAAGAGTATTTATAAACAGGAGAATATGCAGCACGCACTTTATAGGGATTGCTAGTGGTGAGGAGGGTGGGTGGGAATGAGCAGGAAAGGGAATACACACACACACACACACAGAAACACACACAGACACACACTGAGGGAAGACAGGTGCCTCTGCTGACTGAAGACAACAATGAACCCTGAACTGAGGGCCTCATCCACTGGCACAGGACACCAACAAGCTCATGGAGACCTTTAAAAATATATGAAGCCATTGAAAAATGTTAATCTTGTCCACCATAAGTTGGTATGGCTGCCCCACTGCATAGGGTAACTTAGTTTTCCCATTGTTAGTGAGTTAGTGGTAAACTGCTTATCACACATGGTTTTGAGTCTAGAAGTTCGGCTCCCAGGCCCGAGAAGCCAAGGGTTCACAGCTAGACCCCTCCTATTCTTGGCCAGTGGTCCTTCACCTGTAACTTGCACAAGTTGCTTATGCTGAGTCCATTAAATCCAAGCCATTTAAAAAAAAAAAGGCATTGTTATGGTTGATACATTGTGTCAACTTGGGGAGTCTATAGGTTTGGCTGAGTGATTCAGCAGGAAGCCAGGGTGCTTACTTTGTATACACCCTGAGCCTGTGGAAGAGGAGGGCATGGAGATTGTGTGAGAGCTACACTCCCCCTGGGTGGGGTTAGCCTGTTTACCATGTAAGGGAAGAAAAGAGGCTGCTTGCAGCCATTCCTCCCTTTTGCTCTTTGGTTTTGCTGTGCTCTGCTGCCATGAACAGTTTGCCCTCTGCCATGTGCCACACTACTCTGCCTCAGAACCAGCCAAGTATGGACTGAAACCTCCACGAACTGTAAGCTAAATAAACCTTTCCTTCCTTCATTTTGGGTGTTGGGTATTTTGTCTCAGCAACGAGAGAAAAGTAACCAAGACAGGCATTTTTGAAGACTAAATCCAATCGTGGGCAAGGGCGAGAAACAGTTCTGACTTTCCCAAGGCAGAGCAGCCCGTAGCTCATAGCTCGGACCACACAGTCTTAATGCCTCACACCCCACACCGCCCAAACTGGCCATGTGCAGCACAGATGAGGAAACTACATCCCTTTCTTAAAGCGCAACCTGCAGCAGAGTACGCTGTTCTAATACACTCCAGATTATTGCTCTTTACTAAAGAAAAGAATCAACAAAGCAAACGCCCATGTGACCATAGAACCTGAAGGAATCAATTAGTAGCATGTTGCTGCAGATTCCTTTAATTATGTATGAAAGAGAATTAGGCATGTCCAACCTGTGCCCATGGGTTGGACATGTCCGTGTTATAACAAAAATATTTAAAAAGATGTTTTCTTACTTGTATACATTAAGCATATTATATAATTTATACACGGCCCAAGATGTTCCCTCTTTGCCCAGTGCAGCCCAGGCAGACCCGGAGCGGCCAAACCCCTGGGCTGCAGGCTGGATGTGCTGTGCTGCCCTACAACCATGGAGCCCTAGCCACATGGTTTATGTTTGAATCTGGTTTTGCTCACATTGCTTGTTGCATTGATTTCTGGCCCCACTGAGCAATGAGGAGAGCAGTGCAACACCTCTCCAGCACACCTCCCACACCCCCTGCCTCATGCAGGCTCTTCAGGGGGCCCGTCGGCTCTTTGATTTTCGGTTTGACTTGGAGTCAGTTGGAAAAGTGGATACCACTTTCAAAGTCCTACTTCAGAAAGTGCAATGGAGCGCCTTCAGAGGACTAGCTCCATTATGCTAGTTTGATTGATTTATGTTTTTAGTGAGAGAAATGCTCCTCAAATCCACATAAAATCAATATGAAGCACTTATTCAGTGTTTCGATATAAAGAAGGCTGTTAACCACTGGGAGGAAATTATGAAAAAAAATCTATAGAGACACATATCTATCCATAGATATGTTGCACTTTTATTCTATGCCTCACCTGATTTGACATAATGGCTGTGTATGAATTTACATCCCATAGCCCTTTGAGGCAGGTATTATTATTACCCCCAAGTTAAGAAGGAAGGAGCTCAGGTATTTTCCCAAAGTTAAGGAACGCCTAACGTCACAGAACTACCCAAGAGCATAGTCAGTGGCTTGTCAGTAGCAGTCAGCCTCTAGCTGCCTCTAGAGTGGCTCTTCCGTTATACTGCCAAGGCTGTAAAACTGGAGCCCAGCTGCCCACTTCTAAACATGGCAAAAAGAAAGCTGGCTGCTGCTGTGTGTGCACATGCGCATGTGTACTTATTAGCTTGCCACGGCCGCCATTACAAAGTACCACAAACTAGGAATTTAAACATGTCTTACTCGTGTGTCTGCATCTTCACATGCCCTTTTTAAGGACACTAGTTAGTGGATTTAGGGCCTGTGAAAATCCAGTATGCCCTTAACTTTTACATCTGCAGAAAATCTATTTACAAATAATGCACATTCACAGGCACTGAAGGTTAGGACATCAACATACAGTTTTGGAGGACCCAAGTCAACCCAAAACAGCATGGAAGCCAAGATGATCTGAGATGTCTAAGCAATCCCTGGATGTAGATCCTTTCAGGTAAGTCACAAATGGAAACACGATCCAGTGCAGGTGGGAAAGTCTAGGAAGCATGAGGATTGAGACAGGCCAAGACAAAGGGAGAAAGTACTCCAGGAAAGGCAGGGTGTAATGGAGGTGAGCTGTCCACCTCAGGGAAATTAGCAGTTTAATGCCAAAGTATACTTGGGTTGAAGTCACAATGGTGAATGGAGGACGGATTAGAGCAAGTCTCTCACAAGGACTTTGTTCTAGAGTAGCCAGTCTTTTCTGACACTGATTTCCAATTTCATTGCACTGTGGTCTGATAATATGCATAGGATAATTTCAACTCATTTGCATTTACTTAAGAATGTTCTATGAACTGGCATGCGATCTATTTTGGAGAACATCCATGTGCAGCTGAGAAGAATGTGCATTCTGATGTTGTGGGGTGGAATACTCTGTAGATGTCTACTAAGCCCATTTGTTTAAAAAGTTGGTTCAGTTCTAATATTTCATTGTTGACTTTTTGTCTAGCTGATCTGTCTATATGTGACAGTGGGGTATTGAGATCCCCCAATACAATTGTATTAGTGCTTATTTGATTTTTCATGTCCATTAATATTTGTTTTATATAGTTGGGTGCATTGGTATTTGGTGCATATATATTTATGATTGTTATCTCTACCTCTTGGGTTGTTCCCTTTATAAGGATGCAGTGACATTCTGGGTCTCTTAATCAGTTTTGGCTTGAAATTCACTTTGTTGAGCAGTAGGTCTCACACATGGGTGTGCAGCAGAATGCCCAAGAAGCTTTGCTGAAACACAATACTCTGGGCCCACTCCAGAGTGTTGACTCAGATGTCTGGGGTAGGGCTTGAGAACTTGCATTTTCACAAGGCCCAGCTATGCTGATGCTCTGGTCCAGAGACTATACCCCAAGAACTTCTCCCTAGCTGCTGAGAGAGCCCACAACTTCTGAGGGCGGGGTAGGGAGTGCCAAGTACCATGGGCAACATTCACTAGAATACAGGTGAACCACTAAATAAGAAGCTGGTAACAGGACAACCAATGTTCTCCAGAGGTCTGAGTGTATTGTCAGGACAAAGGGAAACAGGACCGTTATTTCAGAGTGTGGGTGACACAGCAACCTGGAATCGGGTTGTGAGTCCTTAGCAAGTTAAGGCAGCAGGTCTGTCCCTGCTTCAGCAGGTGCAACTGACAGTCTCCCTTACAACACAGTATGTGCCTTTTCTCAAGAGAAGGCGGTCTAGACCAAAATAACTTTTTTAGTTTGAGTGTTTTATTAGTGATGTTTGCATTACATAAGGACTGTGTTCCTTATGGGGAGTTGGTGCACGTACAAAACACATCTCGATTCTCTTATCCCTTTCCCTCCCTTCTCTCTCTCTCCCCTCCGTCTCTTGAGCCCCTTCCCATTTTAAAACGATTTCCTTACTTCCTATTATCTATCTTTTATTTTGCTCTTTATATTTAAAGTTTCTCATATAAAAGAAACCATGTGATATTAAGCTTATGTGCCTATTTATTTCACTCGATGTTATAGTCTCGAGGTACATTTATTTACCTAAGAATGACTCCAGTGTTTCCTTCTTTATGGCAGAGCAATACTTCATTGTTTATGAATACTACGTTTTCTTTATTCATTTATCTGTTGATGGGCATATAGGCTGTTTCCAAGATTTAGATATTATGAATTGTGCTGCTATGGTATAAACAGGGGTGTGCACACATCTCTATATCGTTTAGGGAGATACCTAGAAAATAGCTGGGTGAAATGGAATTTTTAGTTTTAGGTTTTTGAGGAATTTCCATAGTATTTATACTAATTTCGTCCTTACATCCCCACCAACAATATAAGTGGGTTCTTTTCCCCTACCACCTTGCCAGCATTTGTTATTGATTTTTTTATGGAAGCCATCCTTTCCGGACTACAGTTATTTCTGAAGGAAATCTACTCCTTGATTCTTGTTACATGGGTAGGTACTTTGCTATCTAGCAGCGCCCCGCCAGCATGCATTCCAAGAAGCACAGTGCCTGCCAGGAGTCACAAATTGTAACAAGCTCTGTAGGTACTCCTATAAACACACGCCTATGATACCACTTAATCTGTAAATTAGGTACAGTAAGAAATTACTGTGATGCTTAGTCTTGGCTGTCAACTTGACCAGAGACACCTAACACAATGGTAAAGCACGTTTCTGGGTGTGTCTATGGGCCGTCTAAAGAGACACCTAGCAGTAGAACAAAGAAAGGTGTGTGGGGAAGACCCATCCTGAACGTGGGCTACCCCACCCTACAGACTGGGGGCCCGGATGGAACAGAAGACAGACGGGAAGCCTGCTGGCACATCACACTGCACCCCTGAGCAGTATGTTTTTTCCTGCTGCCATTGCGTGTGGACGTCAGACTCCAGATTCCTGCCTTATTCAGATTTGTTCCTATTGACTCTCCAGAGGGTTTCTAGGCCTTCCGCCTTGAACTGGGGCTACAACCCTGGTTCCTCTTATTCGGAGAATTCCAGCTCTTGGACAGAGCAGCTACTGATTTCCCCTGACTTTCCCACAGGCCACTGTGGGAACATCCAGCCCCCGACTGTGTAATCTGATCTAATAAATTCCTTCTTATAATGGTAGATACATTCTGCTGGTTTTATTACTCTGGAGAACAGTAACAAATAAAAAAACAGAGCCGTATAACTCTGCGCCGCAACACGAGTTTATACTCCAGGGCATTATTGGTAAAACGGGGCAAGCAGGGCGCAGCGGGTGCTGTGACGCCGTATCAGCAGACCTGATGGGGGAGAAGGCTGCGAAGTCCCCGACAGGCGGGCAGGCGTGCTCAGTGTGGATACACCGGACCCTGGGAGGTTCATGCTGAGGACAGGAACAGAGAAGATAGCGCGAGATTTCCTCACACTACTCGGAATGGTGTGTGGCTTAAAAATTATGAATTGTTTCTTTCTAGAACTGTCCATTTAATATGTTCATGGAAGCTCATGAGTGATGAACCACAGAAAACCACGCAGAGGGACGCTGTCCAGTGACATTTACTGTATATGTGCATCAAACAGGTAAAACCGTGTGCTCTAATGGTTCTATAAAGTCAGGTCTTATTTTGAGTAAAAAGCTATTTATCATGAAACACAAGCAGAACTAATATTTTGTCCCCTTGTATGTGAACTGTATCCTAGGTACCAGCTGGGTTTTGGGGGGTTCTTGTTTGTTTGGGGAGTTTTGGGAAATGTTGGATAAAGTGACTGAAATACTGAATGCTAATAATAAAAATAACCCCAAGGAAGTAGATAAAAGATGGAGAACAGGTATTTACTTGTCCTAAGAGCACATTTTACAAAACTAATTCTCCACTTGAGCACACTCAAAGCCCAACAAAAACTTGGATGATGTCCTAGAGAAACCTTGCTGGGGCTGCCTCAGAGAAGCCACAAAAATGGCCCTCACTTCAAGGGCCTCCAAAGACTTGAACCTGCCAAAAACGCATCTATGCAAAGGAAGCCACACACCCCGGGAGAAAGTACTCCGTGTTTCTCCTCCCTGTGCTGCTGGTAGGTCAGTGCTTTTCCCTTGCTGCTGTCTGGGGGTCAGGGAGACAACATTAAATGTCTAGTTTGCAGGCAGAGGAGTGGTGGGCAAAGTCCAGGCTAAGAAGTCAGAGGTGACTGTAATCTCCCTCCCCGCACAGGCTGAGACCCACTGGTCTAACACTTGGCTTCTATGTATCCCCTCCAGGCTTCAGATCTGGTAAGAAAACATAAATGTCATGCTATTCCTGTGAAAGTGAACTTCACTTTATAAGGTTACTTTTATGACTCAGACTTAGCTGGAGACAAACAACTCATTTGTGAATTTAAAAAAAAGCTGTGCTGTTCTTAAGTTCTGGACAGAAAAAGCATCAGGATATTACATTATACCCTAGAATTATCTTATTACATTTGCAAGGCCAGATAACGCAAAGACAGTTTATAGACCAAAAGTCAGTTACCTTCAGATCAGGCTGCATTTAGTGGGCTCCAAGATCTCTGCACACAGACGCTTTGCTTTAACAGGTTAAGAAGCAGTGGAGAAAAAGAGCACTGTGTGTAAACTTGTACTAAGCCCAATCCGGGTACGAGGGGAAAGAGCCCGCGACAGTGCTGCCTCAACTCTTGTCAGGACTCCAGGTTGCGGGGAGCTCACTTAGAAGATGTTAGACGCAAGGGGCAGTGGAGTGCTGGGTCACGTCTTTCGTGCCGGGAGTGTAGAAATGCCCCAGCCATAGAAATGGCTGGGGGCCTGGCCTGGTCCCCTGTAGCTGATGCTCAAATAGTACCGGCACCTCTTGAGCTACTTTCACAAAGATATACTATTTATCTGTAGCAGGGCCCACACTAGTGCAGTGGAGGACATACGGAGAGGCGGCACTGTGCACCCATGGAAGCTTCTCACTTAATTTGGGAGCAGCAGACATCAGAGGAGAAGGAAAGCTAGCTGTGTAAGAGCTAGGACCAAGTAGACTACCGTCAAGTACGAAGACGGGCGTGGAAGGCAGTGGGCTGAGATGTGAGGTTACCGCGGCTGCAGGAGACAAGACAGCCACCATCTAAGAACCGTCTCAGGCCAGGTGGTGCGGGAGGTACTTGCACCGGCCTGGGGAGCTAGGTGTGGGGGGATGAATAATGGCCCCCAAAGGTGGCCACGTCCAAATCTCTTAATTTTGTATTATTGTAAAAGAAATTCTTGCTACTGTGATTAAGTTAGAGACACAAGATGGTGAGATTTTTCCTGGATTATCCGGGTGGGCCCAAGGTCATCAGAAAGGCCCTTACAAGGACACAGTAACACTATAATCAGGAGATGCTCCACTGCCGGCTTTGAAGATGGGACACGCAGCCATGGCCAAGGAGTGGAGGTGCCCTCTAGAAGCTGTAAAAGCCAAGGACGCGGCCCCTCCCAAGCGTCCAGAACAGCACAGCCCTGATGACACCTTGGTTGTGGCCTCGTGAGACCCGTGTCAGACTTCTGATCTCCAGAACAGAAAGTGAATAAATAAATTCCTATTGTTTTAACCCTCCAGGTTTGTGGCACTTCGTTATAGGGGTGATAGAAGCTACACAGATACAGAAATGACTTGTGATTCTCAAGATCCTATTGCGTGGGGCTGGGGATATAGCTCAGTGGAATAAGCGCTTGCCTAGCAAGTGCAGGGTCCTGAGTTCGATCCCCAGTACCGCAAAACAAAAAACAAAAAACAAACAAACAAAAAAAAAAAAAAAAAAAAAAAGATCCTATTGCGTGGGGAGTGTTCTGGGTTCACAGCTATCTTGTAAAACACTGTGGTACAAGATCCCCTTTCACAACTGTAACAAGCGGTGCAGGGTACAGATTTGCTTCTGCTACTCTCCCCCAGCACTGGGAAAGCAGCTGTGCGAAACACTGTCACTGAGGCCCATCACAAGGCACGTTACTGCCCTCACTGCACGAGTGTGACTGCAATTCCAGAGTGATGCTTCTTTAATGGAAGGAACTGAGATCAAGGGTCAGGTTGGAGCCGTGGGACCGTGTGCACAGTGCATATTCTGTGCTTTGCTAGTGTCAGTCATCTGAGGACTGAGTATTTACGCTCAACCCCCAGCAGAGCGTCCTTAGAGGAAGAGTCTGGAACCACACCAGGCTCCTGGTGACTCACAACCACCACCGCAACTGGTGGTCTTTATCCGAGTTTTACTAATACTCTCTGATTACATGCATCCTTGATGCCACATGTGAAAGCCAAATGTGGGAAATGTCGTGGACTGGTAAAAAAAATATTTGCGGTTTCAGAGGTTTTATTACAAGATTGTTAAGAACATTCTTCCTTGCTGTCTCACCAAGTTAGCTTGGGCAACTGGGGCAAAGTGCCAAAGAAATAAAAAATTCCTTTGTTTGTTGTGTTTTGTTTCACAGCGCTGGGAACTGCACCTGGGGAACCGAGCTACATCCTGAGCATGTCTTTTATTTTAAGACACGAGCTCACTAAGTTATGAACTTGTAATCTTCCTGCCTCAGCCTCCCACAGTGCTGGTATTATAGGCATTACCACAACTGGCTCAAAGTCGTAGCCATTCCCTACCCTTGCTAGACCCAGACTGGGCAATCAGGGCCCGCAGACCAGCGGGTTGCTGTGGTGGGAGGCAGGGTGGAACCCGTGACCTCCCTCTGCCATTTCAGCAAGAGCAGGGCTGGGGAAGGAGGAGGCGCCTCTGCTCCCCGCGGCACTGCCGCGTGCGCTCACCTTCAGGTGCCGCCATTCCCTGCTGCTCCCTCGGATGACCGAGAGCACTTAGGAGCTTTCCTCATGGAAGGAAAATACGACTTTATTCTTTTACTTAGCTTTTCTCCTGAATATGCACCGCAGCCTCTTCAACTCTCCAACTTTCGCTTCCCTGGGCTACATAATGTACTGTTTCCCTCTTCTTCGTGAATTATGAACAATAATGGAGAGAAGACCTCAAGAAGAGACATAGTGCAGTGGCTTGCGCTGTATTACAGACTTCGGGGTGGCAAAGTGGTAATGCTCTCCTCAGCACAGAGGCTGCTCCCCCAGCCGCTGTGTGGCCCCGAAGACAAGCTCCGCTTCTGCTCAGCCCCATGGTAGTGTGAACTCTGGAAACACTTGGCCTGCTGCCTCCCGCCCTGCTGCCTCCTGCCCTGCACTGCGGTGGCCTGATGCTCACCACAGTCCCGCCCATTTGCTTCCAGACTTGCTTAGGCCAGAAGTACTTATCCCCTAACTCTGCAAGGAAATGTTATGTAAACTGGTGAAAAGCAGGCACAAAGATGTGAAGCCAACAAAAATCCAAGTTCAACGCTTCAGAGAAAGTTAATAAAGTCACAAGTTCAAAGCGCTTGTTAAATTGGCTGAGTGAAGAAGTAAAATTCAAGAGATGGGTATCATGTTCTTTGCAAGTGCTCACAGCACCATAAGTAAACGGCAGTGGGAAGTATAAGCAATCACGGTGGACATGTTTGCTTGTTAGAAAGGTTCCAAGCAGTTCCAATTACATGGCCCTGGGCCGACAGATGAAAAGCTTACTCACCTATTTTAATTTAAACAGGAATATTTAGGGTTTGGCATCACACACACACACACACACACACACACACACACCCCTTTCTCTCCCACTTTGGTCAATTGTTTCAATCTTTTTTCCTACTTCTGGCCCTGGACTGCTCAGAAGGCATTCACTTTTTTAGGGGACAGTACTGGAAATCAACCTTAGGACCTTATTCTCGCCAAGCAGGCCCTGCGCCACTGAGCTAAATCCCCGGCCCCACGTTCACTTTAAGTGACCAAAAATCGGCTGCCACCCAGATGGGCTGACATTCTCATGACATTCTCATGTGCACACAAAGATCTCAGCCAGTCTCTAAATGTCAGCGAGAGACTCACTGCGCAGGTCCTACAGCTTGCTGGGTGGCAAGAGAGGACTCATCTCAAGCGAAGAGGGCATCTAGGATGGGGAACCTCAGGGCCAATCCTGGACCCTCTGCATTGTGTACGAAAGTCCCAACACCACCCCACCCGCATCTCCCACCTCAACTATGGTCCTGAAGCCGTGCATTGTGATACAGAAAGCAGGAAGCCTCAGGGGTCACAGAAGGGTCGTGGAAGGCCAGGAAAGAGACCCTGCGTGGGCGGCAAGGGAACACAAGCTCTGAGATCGCTCCCATAGGCAGGAGACGGAACACAACAAACCACTCCCCTCCAGCCAGCAGGGGCCCAATCCTCACCGGATTTACTCACCACAGCTACTACCGCCTTTCACCACTAGAGGACAACAGTGGTTCTAAAATGAGGGCTTTTGCAGAGCCAAGAATCACAGAATCAAGGACTTTCTGACCTGGAACTGGTCTTAAAAATCATCCAGCCCACAGGTTTTCACGAGTTTTTAAGGCTGCAGCCCACATGACGAACTGAGTTGCTCATAACCTCATTCGTGTACATATATTTGAAACACATTTGAGACAGGGCTTACCCTCACTTCTGAAGCACTGTCATAATCTATATTCTGAGCAATTTCATTAAAGAATAATACAACGGCTAGGGCCAAATTCGGTGCTCCACCATGATTCTAGCATGTACGATGCCCTGGGTTCAAGCTCCAGCACTGCAAATAAAACAAGTGGGCCCTATTAGGTGATTTCCTTACTCACTTGCAGGCCTTCGGTCTGAAAGCCAGAGCGCAGCCTCTTAGCTTACAAAGGAAAGTGGTGGCCCCTGGAACGGGAAGGACTTCCGCTCCTCTCACCCACCCAGCCACCTGTCCCCCGGGGTCTTCCTGGATGAACAGCAGACATATTGCTACTAAGCGCTCATCCTGTCAATACACAGGTTGGACAGGGCGCAAACCTGAGTTAGGGGTCCTGCCAGTTTTTCCTTCTTTCCAGTGCCGGGGCTGCCCTTGCGACCGTAGCAGATGCTGCTTGCGCTACTACCCTAGGAGCTCCTCGCAGGCCACTTCTGTAACCCTCACCTTGGCAGCTGTGGGCTCAAACCAAGCGACTCTCAAAGAAGCCTTTCGAATGTCCCCACCTCAAGCCTGAATCAGGGCCGCAATAGGTAACACGAAGTAGGTGCTCAACAGTACACAAATAGGCTGCCTCAGGGTTGGGATGGCAACTCCTCTTTCTGCTTTACAGTGGTGCATATATCACTTCATAAGACTTAAACCACTGGCATTGCTGGCTGAACAAGATCTCTACTCCAAATGGGGAAAGAGCCAGAGAGACTTCCATGACCTTCTCTGGGTTGTGTGGTTCACTGGAGGCAAAGCAGGGGCCTGCACTGAGGCTCCTAACGCTCCCCAGCCGTTCTCCCTATTCTGGAAAGCCCACGGGAGAACCCAGTGGGAATAAGCGCTCATTCCTAGCCTCTCTCCCTCCTCTCTGCTACTCCAGGACCACAGCAGGTTTGACATATGCCCTACGCTGGGCTGGCTGACCACTCTTGAGTTAGGCTTTTCTCTGGTGATGAGATTTGCAAGAGGCAAATGAATGGAGGAAAAGCAACTGCACTAATTCCTGGGAAAAGCTGAAGTGGCTCTGGTCCACAGGATTCTGGTCACTCACCATGTTTTTCCCCATGGCTCTCATAACCACACAATTTATAATACCGGGGAAGAAATGTAGACCGAATGTCAACAGGAAATGATCATTTCTTGGGGTCAATGTGTTCTGCTGCTTATGTACTCCTCCTTCTCGTGGGTACCTGCCTAAGTAATTCATTTAATTCCTTTTTTCTGTAACGGAGGATCTTTTAACATTTACGATACACTATTACAGATGAGAAAAGTCTTCCTGTAAGTGACAGAATGAGCTCTTACTGAATTCTCAGGTTCTGAGAGCTGGTTTGATTTTTTGTGAAAGATGCTAATTGTTTTAAAAAAATTTTTAAAATGGTCTTGGAGCAAAAAAAGAATCCGTGGAAATTGAACAGTAGTATAGAAGCTGGGCTTGGTTTTCTGTAAGGATCGCCCCTGGAAGGGCCCTGTGTAGGCGCAGGATGGCTGCCTGCACGTGCCTACGTTGGTGGAAAGTTCGCAGACTCTGTTCCTCGCTCCTTTGCTGGGCTGAGATGACAAAGACGGTTAAAAACAGGCAATGAGAAGAGTTTGCCTTTGCCTAGGAACAATTTAATTTAACCTTTCAACAAATTTGGCCCTGTTGGGTGCAGGAATAAGTCTTTCAAGAATCAAAGGTGAGCTTCCAAAGGGCTGTCCCCAGACTGTCAGATACCAGGGCCAGGGGACTCTTAAATGAAAAATCCTCCCCTGCGCTCTCTAAAACGTTACCTGTGTACTCAGTTCTACATTTTTTGAGGCCGGCGGCTGCAGGCCTTGTGGAATATTTAGGGGTTGCTAGAAGGAGCCACTGTTGCTTTGGGGTTGTACAGTTCTATAACTTTTGTACTGTTTGATAAAGAAAACAATATACCTTTACACAGAGAACAATACCTACAACCAATAGCTTGATACCAGCAGCTATCAACAGGGTGTAAAGTTCTCAGCACACACAGAAGACTAAGCCCTGGTCCCGTTGGATTAGGCAGAGTTGGCACGGCAGCGTCCACAGTGTACATCTCAACCACACGATCCCGAAACCCGTGCAGGCGAGCTGGCCCGCAGTCACACGCGCCCGGCGCGGCAGTCTCGGCGGGAGGGACTCAGAGCTCGCGGTCAGGCCGGGGCTGGGCTGGCGGGAGCCACAGGAGGGATGCGTCAGCCGGGCGACCCTAGAACCCACGCTGGGTCCCCGCAGACGAGGCTGAGTGCTGTCCCGGGGCCTGTCCTCAGCGTCCCCAGGGACGTCTCACTCTCGGACAGGGAGCTGCGAAGGGTCTCGAGCAGTGGAAAGCGCCGGGCCTCGTCCGCCCCC
>PVLD010016597.1:31116-44577 GCA_004027595.1 Dinomys branickii | reverse complement strand
CCTCTTGTGGTAGGGTTTCCCCAAGTCTCTAAGTGGCTCAGGCTGCCTCAGCCTGCCAGAGACCTGGGATTACAGGCCTGTGCCATGATAGTCAGCACATTTTTCTCTCTCCTTAAGCACGTGTCTCCTTTTTTGTAATTCTCAGTGACTTGTCTGCTCTGTGAGCAATTTATAAACCACTAACATATTATTGAAATTGACTCATTGGTACCTTGGCCCTTCTCTGTGGTAGGTTCAAGAAACAATCAAAGGGATTCTTCTTAAAATCACTTAACAAGGAGGCTTGAATGGCAGAAGTACAAAAGCATCAAGCCAGCCTTTATCTCCTATCTAACATCTTGCTGAGTGGTCTTCCATTGGTTTACCCTCTGTGTTTCAGTATTGTAGCTGATTAAGAGATATTGGTAATGGGGTGGTTTTAGATTGTATCAACGAAGCTAAGTTAGAAAGATAAATTCTAGAATTCCCTTCCCCACATGGTTCTGAGTTATGGTTGGGCACAAGTTAGTGTTCCAAGTCCTATGAGATTTGGAAGGACCAAATGGAAGAGTGATTCTCTTTCCTTTATCTTCAAAACGGCAATGACAATGGGCAGAGTGAGGCTTCTGTGTGGTGTTGCTGGTTTTCTTTATTGGTTAGAGGTAGATTTGGGATTGCAGTTCCTCGAGGTCTTTTCAGATCCCCTCTTGCCACTTCCTAGAGGGCTGGGCAAAGCTGAAGTGCTACTGTGCAAGGTGCCAGTTTATCTTGCAGGTCAGCTGCATTCTTGTGATGGAGGAGTTGAGATGTAGGCATGTTCCTATTCCCTGCAGGTTCTTGTCTGTCCTGTATATTCCTACACTTTGTTTATCTTTCCTTTTACATTCCTAGCCTTGCAAGCCGTATACCAGAAGCAGAAAATGCAGCCTTAAATAGCTAACACAATCATCTTCTCACAATTATGTCTGATCTAACACTTGAAGTGTGTCTCTTATTTCACAGCACTCAAAATAGTCTTATTTTTCTGAACTGTGACACAAATAATATCTATTGAATGCTTACTGGGTGCCAAGCATTTTCTCCATATTTTTCCTATATCAATTCACTTAAACCTCACAAAAACTCTTACAGGTAGCTATCCTCCTCATTTTACTGAAGCACAGAGAACTTACGGAACTTCCCCAAAATCATACTTGTGAGATTGTCAGGGACTGATCCAGGATTTTAACTCAGGCAGTCAGCGAAGTGTGTGACTGTATCTACTTCGTGTGATGGAAAGCTTATTCTTGAATTCTACTTTTAACCCTCTTGGAAATATGTTGTGTATTTAATTTTTAATCCTAGCAAATATATCTCAAAGCACGGTCTAAAATCATTTACTTCAGAATCATCTAGATAACTGTTTAGAACACAAGTTCTCTGAACCCTGCAGGTATGGGAAGAGTCCTGGATGTTTTTAGTTTCCTGAAGTGATTCTGATGAACAATGAAGTTAATAAATATTTGTGACGCCCCCCATAATAAGGAAACAAATAAATTGCATGTGTGTGAAAAAGGAAATCTAAAATGAGTTCATTCGGAAGTGGAAGACTGCTTTAGCCTCAGTTACATTCAAGAAGACACATAAGAGCTCAGGTATACGTCAGTGGTAGGCCTTTTATCTTTGATTTGATTCCAAACACACACACACACACCCATAATGGAATTGGTATCAGAGAACTCTGGCTGGAGTTGCCTCTGCCTCTGCTCCTCCCAGAAGAAGCACCTCTAGAAACTGTTTCAGACATTTCTTTGATAAGTTGTCATCCACCTGTCCTGTTACCATGCAAGAAATAATTACAGTGGCAGCGGCTGAAGGGGCAGCAGTGTCATTTGCATCCTACCTTCCCAGCAGCCCCCTGCCATCCACCCTGGGTTCTTCATTAAAGTGTCTCTCTCCCTTCTCCTGGGCGTATCATTCTTTATCTTCTCTTGGGAAGTCAGAATCATGCTGCACGCTGGCTGCTGGTCAGGAGGAGCAGACTCACACTGGCAACCTTGTCTGTGAACTGCCGCAGGGGCAGTTCCCTGAAGCACAGCAGCTTCAGGCTGCGCAAATTAGCTTGGAAGAAGGCAGGGAGGATGATGAAAAGCCTCTTTGGGGCTGCTGCTGGGCATCATTAGGAGCCTCGCAGGGCTGATAATGAGGCCTCTACCATGCAGTGGTGCCGGCCTGGGGGCCCCAGCACTCTCAACTGAAGAGATGTGGTCCCCTCTGACTTCCAATGGCCCTCATAGGCCGAAGGTCTGCAGTCCTTTGCAAAGGACTTTCCTTCTACCAGACTCCTTTGAGCTCCCTCTCGCCAAGTGCTAAAGGACTTAGAGTCTGACTGGAGAAAATGTTAATAATTAACAGTTTCATTTGGTCTTTCATGCCAAACTTCTCTCACAAGAGAAGAACATGATACGAAAAGTATTATTTCTTAAGCATATTTTACTTTTTCTAGATGTGATGATGCAAGGTACATTTTTAGGTGGCAACCAGGTACCAAGATACATGTCTGGCAAATTATTTTATGTGGTATCATTTAATTCTTATAATGCCCTCCCAAAAATGCTATCAGCCTCCTTGCACAGATGAGGGAACCGAGGTTCATGTTACATTTTCTCAGTAATAACCTCACAGGTCTTTGGGGAAGAAATGGCATTCACTGTGTAATGCAGATGGAGACCCAGGCTAAAGAAAAACTCTGGCTTCTGAGAATGCATCTTTGTACCAGCCTCCCGAGAGGGAAGCTGTCAGGGCCCACAAGTGGTCCTGACATTTCTCTTTGCCTGAGTCCCTTAAATGACCAAGTTCAGGACAAAAGGAATGTAATGACATGCTTTCTAGAGTTTCTAACCAGGATAAACCTGGAATGTCACTCTTTCTCCATAAATGAATTCTCAAAATGCCTACAATCTGGATGAGCTTTTCTGGGAAGATTTTGCTTATGGTTGCTCAATCCCACATCACTTTCATTCCACAGGAAGGAAGTAAAATTCAACTTTGCTTGACTTGCTTCCTCTTAAGACTAATGCTAATAGAAGATCCCATCACAGATGCATGTCTATTTGTCCTTTGGTGAATGCACAGACTGGTTCCAGGACCTCCTATGAATTCCAGAATCCTTGCATGTTCAAGTCCCTTATGTCTAATAATGTAGTATTTTTCTGTGTCCTACACGCATTCTCCTATATTCTTTAAATCATTTCTAGATTACTTATAATGCACTAGTAAATGTGAATGCCATATACATCGTTGTTATGCTACATTGTTTAGGAAGCAGTGCCAAGAAAGGAATATGTCTGTTTTTATACAGACATGTTTTTCTTTATTAGAATACTTTCTACTTGGAGTTGATTGAATTTGTGGATTTTGAATCCATGGATGTGGAGAGCAGACTAGAGCTATAAACATAACTTCTAGACAATCATATTTCCTGTGCTGCAAGATATTTCAATAGACATTTAAATCAATGTTGGGGACCACAAGTTCAAAATGGGTAGTTTTACATATTTCTCTAAGGGATGAAGAGAGGCTTGGGGATTTTTTATATCACCCTTTTGAGATTTTCCATTATCTCACTAGCAGTAGGCCATCCTCTCCCACCTACTAAGACTGAGACTAAAACTAACACTAAGACTTACCAAGACTAGGGATGCTCCAGGGCAACATCCTCCTTAGTTTAAAATCACCACCACCCTGAGACATCCAATAATCCCTCTGACTAATGTACACACCAAATTATTAGTAGTTAGCTCAAAATGTCACTGTCTCTGTCCATCCTGAGGCTCTGACCTCCCAGCCCCCTTTTATGAATTTCTAGATTTCTTTCTGCTTTTTCTTCATTTTTTGTTGTGCCCCTCATACAGGCTGTTTAGCATCTTGGTTAGTCAGTTCCCCCATAAATCAGATTCCTGCTTGGGGCAATAATTATCTCTAAGGTCAAAGAGATGACTATGTAATCAAGTATACCTCCCTTCACTGGAAATTTTGCATTCTGCAATGTTCCCTTCCCCTGTTATATTGGATAACAGCATTAGAATTATTCACTTACAAGAGTAATTGTAAAATATTTCAAGAAAGGAATTATGATTGGCTTGCTTCTGATTTCCCATGCTTTGACCTACAGACTAGAACATGGTAGATTCTTGCTACATAATGGAGTAAACAAGTAAATGAATGAGCAATGAATAATTAGATAAATAAATTGCTCAGATTTCTGGAAAACCTTCCCATCACTTTAGCTTTGTTTTCCAATACCAGGGATTGAACCCAGGGCCTTTACACTCAGCTACATTCCCATCCCTTTTTTTATTTTTTATTTTGAGACAGGATCTCACTAAGTCTCTAAATTGCTTATTCTTGGCTTGAACTTGGATCTTTCCACCACAGACTCCTACGGTATACAGGGGACAACACAGGGACAGGAATCTTGTGTTGTCCCTGTCCCATACAGTCCAGTGACCAGGACATGTGTACACTGAGTTGAGTCATAATAAGTACTGGGATTTGGAGACAAAATATCAGAGTTAGTTCTACACTTTCTAAGTGTGAAAATTTGGCCCAATCACTTAACATCCCCAAATTCCAGTTTCCTCACCTGGAAAATTGTGATGATATGTACTTTATAGCACTGTATGAATTAAGTGACATCTAGCATTTATCCATGAGGCATTTACTGAGGGTTTTCTAGGTATCAAAAGCACAGTGACCAGTACAACGTAAATGTTTCATAAATATTCCATGTTATTAAATACTAAGTGGATTTATAGAATTTATACAATTACAGGTAAGGATTATTAGATTACATATAGGATAGATTTTTATAGTCTTGTTCCTTTTCTTTTTTTTAACTATGTGATGTACACAAAAGAATTGAAATAGAACCAGAATTAATGATTTAATATCCCCTTATCCATAATCTATCCATCATCCATTGCCTATGTCCAACCCTTTATATTTCTCCTGACTGCGTGATTGAAATATCTAAAATAAAAATAACTGGTATTAGTATAGATTTGCTTTCTTATCCTTTTGCCTCAATAAGGTGATATTTGTCAGGCAAAATTTTATTAAGCCAATCTCAGTGTTTAACTCCTGAAAGACATAATAAAGATCTTGAAATACACAAAGGCTTCTTATAAAAAGATGAGTTAGACTTTGTTTATATGTCCTCAGCAGAAAATCATTATTAGTTGTATGTGGATATTATCAGAAGATAGATTTCCTTCAAAATACAGTACAAAGAGTTAGCATATCCCTTCCAAGATGCATGTCTATATACGTATTATTGGAATTGGTGGCACTGGATTAAGAGCCTGAGACTCAGGACTTTTATTATTCTGACAGAGATTGAAGTAGATAGGGAAGAAACTAAAGTTTTCCTACTCAACGACGTGGATGTCATTTTGAATTGAAAAATTGACTCTGTACTAAATTGAAAGAATACATGTTGTTGGACACATTCCCATACCCCAAAATATACTCAGTTGTAACACACATACACACACACACAAACATACACACACACACACACACTCAGATGCAAACAAATGAGGTTTACTCTTGGGAGCTAATCTTGTTTTAGTACATCCCGAGAAAGATGAAATAGTGGCTTCAGCCTTCACAGGGCAATATTAAAACAGAAATCCACAAGGGAGTCCAACCTATTCCCCCAGAGATCTTGAGTCCATCCTGCAAAACTTGACTGTGGACTCAAATCAGTGAGCATTTGGGGTGCTGGGAACATATAATTCTGACTTAAGTCATTTTATATTAGGACAGGATGAAGAATCCTTCAAAATGAGATAAAGTTTCTAGAAAGAAATGGTGAGTGGAAATATGGATAGAGACACTTAAACAAGGGGACATGAGGAGAAGGAAGAGTTGTTATGGTTTATATCTAGACCCACTGTCCCCCTGAAGCCTCTTGGTCTTATAGGTGGGACTTTGGGGAGGTGATCGGATCTTGGGGTTGTGATGCACATCAGTGGATTGGTCACTGATGCATTTATAGCTAAATGTGACATTGGGAGGTGAAGCCTAGTTGGAGGAGGTGGATCACTGGGGTCATGCTCTAAAAGGGTGTATAGCTTTCTCACTTCCCTTGATCTCTCTCAAGTTCCTGCTGCCATACCATGACTATTTTCTCCTCTGCCACGCCGCTCTGCATTGGAGCCGGTGAACTATGGACTGAAACCTCTACAAACTGGGCCAAAATAAATCTCTCTTCCTTTAATTTGTGGGTGCTGGGTAATGTATCTCAGCAATGAGAAAGTAACTAAAACGAGGGAACTATGGAAATTGAAGCAGAAGATCTAGATCAAGGGTGAGAAAATAGCCACAGAAGATCGCTTCAAATGTCTAAGTTCCTACATTGTTGAGATTCAAGGCAATGTTCATGTCTACTACTCTGTCTTTCTGTCTAAGAATACCATCCTGAACCATTAAAACACTTTAGAAATCTTCCTGAAACCATAAACCTGGAGATACTGGCCTTTAAAAAGGAAGACACAGGGAAACAGGAGAGAAAGGTAAAAGCCCTGTGTACTACCTGCCACATCCTATCAAGGAGATGGAATCTATTTCGGATATTGGCTCTGACATTGGCTCTAACTGATAAAATGTGGAGGAAATTACACAGTTTTCAATTTAATCTTTAGATGAACTTTAAAGCCCTACCTTTGGCTTCTAGGAGACTGCCTGGGGACTGCTGTGAAAGAATTCCAGTTTGGCTTAGGGAAGAGAATCAAGGAATCCCAGACCACCACCAGCAGCAACTGTCAGACATGAAAATAAAACCATCTTTCTCCTTCTAGCCCAACCAATCTTCCCAGCCAGATGAACTTCCATGAGGGAGCCCAGGTGAACTCAGCTGAGAAACTCCCCAACTAACACTCATAATCATAACTAGAAATGAATCTTAGGCCACTAAATATGGGCATGGCTTATTAGGCAACAGTCCATTTGTTGGAGCATAAACTCCAGATGATGATGCAGGAAACATGAAGGGCAAACACAGAGAAGCCAGAGCAATGGAGGAGCTCCCCAGCTCTAAGGAACATTCCACAAGGACAGAACTCTGAGTGAAGATAGAAAGGAACATTTTCCTTTTCTGCATGGGTTGGAGAATGCTGCTCTCAAAAAGGGAAGGAAAGAAACCCAGTGGACACCTGAGGAGTGATAAAAGGAACTTTCTATAGAGCAGCCTAAGAATGTAAGGGTCTGCTTCAAGAGGTGCTAAGTATATCCACATCTGGATGAGTCAAACAACAGGCAGAATTTGAGGTGTTACCAATAGGCAAAACTCAAGCACTCTCTCTGAAACCACTCCCCACAATAAGTCCTTTATTAGGTTCTCCAAGTCTAATTTGAGAAGATGACAGCACATGCACAATTATGTTAAGCCTGTCACATTATCTTGAGAACAGGTCCAGGTTTATCGAAATTAGAAGGGGAGTACATGAGAGAGAGAATTCCTCTGTGTATGTGAGAGACTGAGAGATACTAATGTAGCCAGGCTGGCCAGGGCACACTGACACAGGCTCACAGCTCACAGCAGGTACCACAGGCCTGGGAGAGTAGATTGCTAGAAAAACATCCTGCTCAACATTGAGGACTCCGTGCAGATATTGTATCTTTTCTGGGTCTTCTTTTGAGGCCAGGCTCTGTTTTTCCATTAGGGGAATGTGTAATGTGATCTTCCAGTGACAGCAACAATAATAACAACTTTAATAGGCAACAGTACAACTCCCCATTGCTCTCTTACTGTCTGCAATGGATCTGTCACTAAGATGAGCTGTCTTCCCTTCGCTTCAGAAAGGATTCCTGAAATGCCACAGGGTATGTTTGGCCCTATAGCAAAGTGCTGCTTCCTTCCAGAAGATGAGAGATCCTTTTCAGACTTCCTTATAAGGTTGCAGGATTGATGTATCTTCATTGCACTTCCTTTCACAACATGCCAAGGGAGAGATTAAACCTGAGAGATGCTTGTCAAAGGTTGGGCTGGTTTGTCTTTTGAGGGAATACACTGAGTCTCCCAAGACTGAATTCACTCATTCTGAACTTCATATCAACACCCCCACTGGAATGAGGAAGGCCCTGAAGTAGAAACACTTTGAAAAGAGCAATTATAAATTGTATCAGCAAACTCATTAGGGTTTAGCTGCATTCATGAGAATGACATTTCAACCACAGGAGGCTCAATCAAAACATATAATGAATGTTTAAATTAAATTTCTAAACTTTACAACAGTAAAAGACACATTGCCATTAATCCCCTTCAAAATAGCCCCCTTATTTTGAACACACTTACGCTACCATTCATGACACTTTCTTAAGCAGTTCTGGAAGTTTTCTATCAAGAGTTGTGCTGTCTTGGCTGCCCTAATGTCTTCAATGAATTCAAAACATTTACCGCTTATTGTCACTTTGACTTTGGGGAAGAGCCAGAAAGCGTTTATGTAATACCGCACTTAGTGAATAAAGTGGATGAGGACACATGGTCATGTTTTTAGAAGCCTGGAACTCAGCAGCAGTGCTCAGCTTGGCTTTGATCATACCTTGTAGTGACACTTATGAAGCAGGACTTCCAGTACTGCTTCAGAAAGTGACAGGAATGATAAAATCAGTGTGTTAGAGGGGCGAAGAAGAAGCCCTACACAATGCACAGACTGAACCAAACAGTCACCATCCCAGTGAAAGAATGGCTAAATTTTTAAGGCTCAGGAGAAGATGACTTCCAAAGTAAGGAACTGTTTATACTTGCTTCAAACCAGAAGGACGCCAAATGCCCATAAACCACAGAACTAGACGCAAATTGTGATATTTAACAACATGCTATTCAACAATGGAAAAGAGTGTTTTATTAGTACTTGCAAAAAAGTTTATCATCAATAAAAAAACAAAAGCTGGTGACATGCGCAACTATTAATACACAGAAAAAATTTTCATCAAATGAAAGAAGCTACACACAATAGTAGCCCTACTCTAGGATTCTAGTAATGCTAATTTCTGTTGTTTCTTTAACCAGTTTTGGCAATTTGTGCCTCTCTTTATTAATTTGGAACTTGCCAGTTTTGTGTAAATCACTGAATTTATCAACATAACGGTATTAAGATATTCCTTTTTTCTTCAAATGTCTGTATATATTAGAATGTTACATCCGATATTAGTAATTTGTGCTTTTTTAATCAAGTAAGACTCCTTGATTGAAGGACAACAATCTTAATCTTTTCATAGATATAACTGTTTTGTTTTTGGTTTTTTTTTATTTTAAAAGTAAAAGCACAAAAACATATTAACAAACAGACACAAAGTAGCATAAGAAATAGTACAATCAAAACTGATTTACAGACAATGTGACATGGACTCAACAATGGTTGTTGCTTTACCTATTTATATCTTCGAAGTGTATATTCATGAACACAGATACAGACATACGAAATTGATCAAACAATTAATCATCTCAACAACAGAAAAAAAAAGAAAAAAGAAACCGGAAAGCATTAACAAAGAGGCACAAAGTAGTACAATAACAGTAATATGAGAATTGAATTATAGACAAAGCATCAGAAAACCAACAGTAGTTGCTGCTTTGCATATTGATATCTTCAAAGTGTGTGCTCAGGATAACACATACAGACATACAAGATTGATTGAATAACCTGTCATCAACTATTCCTTAGCATTAAGTGATATAATACAATAGTAGAACCATGTTAGCCCTCCTGCACATATGTATATACATATATACATACATACATTTTTGCCTCTTTCTTTTCTCCTTTCCCTCCTCCCATCTGCTCTTTGCTTTTGAACAGATTTCCTTCATGTCTCTTAGTTTATATTCCCACTCTCAGGTTCTTACACCAGTGATACAATATGTTGCCTGCTCATGTACCGCTGACTTATTTCACTTATGAGTATGGACTCCAGTTTTGACCACTTGCCTACAAAGTCCCCAAAACTGTCTTTCTTTATAGATGAATAATATTCCATTGTATAAAAATGCCACAGTTTTTAATCCAGTCTTCTATAGGTGGACACTTAGGTTGCTTCCACATTTTAGCTATTACAAATTGTGCTGCTATAAACATGGGTGCACATATATCAGAGTGATATGATGTTTTCAGATCTTCTGGGAAAATACCGAGAAGGGGAATAGCTGGTTTGAATGGAACCTCTAGACCTAGTTTGCTGAGAAATCTCCAAACGGCTCTCCACAGTGGTTGCACCAGTTTGCATTCCCACCAGCAGTGCAGTAGAGTCCCTATTTCTCCACAGCCTCGCCAACATTGGTTATTGGAAGATTTTTACATACTGGCCAGTCTTACTGGGGTGAGATGAAATCTTGATGTTGTTTTTATTTGCATTTCTCATATAACTAAAGATGTGGAACATTTTCTCATATATTTATTTGCCATTTGTATTTCTTTATCTGAGAAGTGTGTATTCATCTCAGATGCCCAATTCTGGATTGGGTCTTTGAATTTGGACAGGTACATCTTTTTAAATTCTTTGTATGTTCTAGATAGAAGACCTTTGTCTCAGGGACAGCCAGCTAGGATTTTTTCCCAATGTGTGGGTTTCCTTTTTACTTTGCTGGTGATTTCCTTAGATGTACAAAAACTTTTCAGAAAGATGAGGTCGCAATTATTGATTCTTTGAAATGTTTCCCTTGCTGTTTCGTTTTTGTTCATGAACTCTCTGCCTACCCCTACGTCTTCAAGATTTTTACCTACTTTCTCTTCCAATACATTTAGAGTTTCTGTTTTAATGTTGAGGTCTGTAATCCATTTTGACCTGAGTTTGTTGCATGGTGATAGACTGGGGTCTATTTTCAGTTTTCGGCAAGAGGCAAGCCAGTTTTTCCAGCACCATTTATTAAACAGGCCTTCTTTTTTCCAGTGAGTTTGGTTGACCCCTTTGTCAAATGTTAGGTAGATGAGTGGGTTTTTCGTTATGGTTCCATCTTCCAGTCTGTTCCATTGATCCTCAGGTCTGTTTTTTAGCCAGTACCAGGCAGATTTTATTACAGTAGCTTTGTAGTATAATTTCAGGTCAGGGATTGTGATTCCACCTGACTTGTCCTTCTTGCCCAGGATTACTTTAGCTATTCTGGGTCCCTTCTGGTTCCAGATGAATTTGAGGCATATTTTCTCTAGATCTGTGGGGTATGCTAACGGTAGTTTAATGGGAATTGCATTGAATCTGTACAACAGTTTTGGTAGTATGGCCATTTTTACAATGTTAGTTCTTCCTAACCATGAGGAGGGTATGCTTTTCCATTTATTGAATTCCTCTTCGATTTCCTTTTTCAGAGTACTGTAGTTTTCTGAATAAATCTTTCACATTCTTTGTTAGATTGATTCCTAAGTATTTCAATTTCTTGGTTGCTACTGTAAAAGGTATGGTTTCCTCAATTTCTCTCTCAGTCTGTTTGTTGTTCGTGTATAGGAATGCTATTGATTTTTGGGTGTTGACTTTGTATCCAGCTATGCTGCTGAATTTGTCAATTAATTCCATGAGTATTCTTGTGGAGTTTTTGGGGTCCTCCATGTATAGTATCATGTCATCTGCAAATAGTGATAGTTTGACTTCTTCCTTTCCTGTCCTTATTCCTTTTATTTCTCTCTCTTCTCTGATTGCTCTGGCTAATGCTTCCAGAACTATGTTGAATAGGAGTGGTGACAATGGACATCCTTGTCTTATTCCTGACTTTAAAGTGAAAGTTTTCAGTTTATGTCCATTTAGTATGATGTTGGATGTTGGTTTGTTATAGATGGCTTTGATCAGATTGAGGTAGAGGCCATCTATTCCTATTTTTTCTAAGATTTTCAACATGAATGAATGTTGGACTTTATCGAAAGCCCTTTCTGCATCTATTGAGATGATCATGTGGTTTTTGTCTCTGACTGTATTAATATAGTGTATTACATTTATTGATTTGCAAATACTGAACCATCCCTGCATTCCTGGAATGAATCCTACCTGGTTGTGGTGTATAATTTTCCTTATGATTCGCTGTAATCTATTTGCCCGTATTTTGTTGAGTATCTTTGCATCTATGTTCATTAGAGAGGTTGGCCTATAGTTCTCTTTCTTGGTTGGGTCTCTCTCTGGTTTTGGTATCAGTATAATACTTACCTCCAGAAATGTGTTGGGGAGAGTTGCTTCCTTTTCGATTTCATTGAAGAGTTTGAGGAGTATTGGCATTAGATCTTCTCTTAACGTTTTATAGAGTTCTGCTGTGAATCCATCAGGGCCTGGGCTTTTCTTTGTTGGTAAGGTTTTAATGATGTTTTCAATCTCATTAATTGATATTGGGTTGTTCAGGATTTTTACGTCTTCCTGATTCAATTTTGGCAATTTGTACCGTTCTAGGAATTTGTCCATTTCTTCTGTATTTTCTATCCTATGGGAATACAGATTTTCAAAGTAGGTATTAATGATCTTTTGGATTTCTATGGGATCTGTAGTGACTTCATCCTTTTCATTCCTTATTGCGTGAATTTGAGATCTTTCCCTTCTTTTTTTGATAAGGTTGGCTAGGGGTTTATCAATTTTATTTATTCTTTTGAAGAACCAACTCTTTCATTCACTAATTTTTTGTAGAGTTTTCTTCATCTCAATTGCATTAATTTCTGCCCTGAGTTTTATAATCTCCTCTCTTCTTTGGGCTCTTGGTTTGGCTTGTTGCTCTTTTTCTAAGAGTTTGAGGTGTAGCATTAGGCTATTTATTTGCTCTCTTTCTGTTTTCTTTGTATATGAGTTCATTGCTATAAATTTCCCTCTGAGGACTGCTCTCATTGCATCCCACTGATTCCTGTAGGTTGTACTTGCATTTTCATTTATTTGTAGGTATTTTTTAATTTTTTCTTTAACTTATTGTATGACCCATTGGTTATTCAGGAGGTTGTTGTCTAATTTCCAAGTGTTTATGTGGTTTTTGGAGTTCCCTTTGTCATTAATTTCCAATTTTATTGCACTGTGGTCCGATAATATGCATGGGATAATTTCAATTCTTTTGCATTTAGGTAGATATGCTGTATTGGCTAGAATGTGGTCTATTTTGGAGAAAGACCCATGTGCAGCTGAGAAAAATGTGTATTCTGATGTGGGGTTGAACACTCTCTATACATCTCCTAAGTCCATTTGTTCACATTTTTGGTTCAGGTCTGTTATTTCTTTGCTGAGTTTCTGTCCAGTTGACCTATCTCTTTGTGTCAGAGGGGTGTTTAGGTCCCCTGTTACAATATTGTTATTAGTTATTTGATTTTTCACGTCTGTTAAGATTTGACTTGTAAAGTTAGGTGCTCCATGGTTTGGTGCATAAATGTTTAGGATTGTTACCTCTTCCTCTTGCAGCTTTCCCCTAACTAGTATGTAATGGCCTTCTTTATCTCTTTTGATTGTTTTTGGTTTGAAGTTTACATTGTTTGCAAACATAATAGCTAC
>PVLD010016597.1:0-31016 GCA_004027595.1 Dinomys branickii | reverse complement strand
GCAACCTTTAACTTTCAATCTGTGGATTTCCTTTTGAGTAAAATGTGTTTCCTGTATACAGCATATCGTTGGATTGTGTTCCTTAATCCAGTCTTCCAATCTTTTCCTTTTGACTTGTGAATTGAGGCCATTTACATTAATGATTATAATGGTTATATGTTGGCTTATTCTAGTCATGTTATTTACTTGTTGTTTTCCTTCTTTTGCTGACTGTTTAATTACTTGTTCTGTTTAGGGAGTTGTTTCTGTCATTGTTCTTGGGATTGTGGTCTCTTTTTTCTCTGTCTGGAATATCTTTTAGTGCTTTTTGCAATGCTGGTTTGGCACTCATGAAGTTCTTCAGTTGTTCTTTGTCGTGGAAATATTTTATTTCTCCATTGAATTTGAGGGATAGTTTTGCAGGATACATCAGTCTGGGTTGGAAGTTGTTTTGTCTCAGAATCTGTTATATCTCGCTCCAAGCTCTTCTTGATTTCATCGTTTCCGTTGAGAGGTCTGCTGTGATTCTGATGGGCTTTCCTTTATAGGTGATCTGTTTCATTTCTCTAGCAGCTTTTAATATTGTGTTCTTTTGCTGGATATCTTGGATCTTGACTATTATATGTCTGTGTGTTTTTCTTTGGGTTATGGATCGTTGGGGTTCTATATGCCTCGATTAACTGAACCTCATTATCTTTTACCTTCTTTGGGAAATTTTCTGCTATTATTTCAGCAAATATTCTTTTTATATAATATGTGTTGTCCCCTGCTGTTTCACCTATCACTCGAATAATATTGCATTTTGCCTCATCTTGCAGCTGTTGGATTGATTTTTCTTGTGTCTTTGATGATTTTATGAGATCCTTCCTTTCACGCTCATAAGCTGCCGTGCTGTCTTCAAGGTCTGAAATTCTATCTTCAGTTTCATTTAAGCGGTTTTGCAAGCTCTCCGTGGAAGTTTTCAAATCCTGGCAATCTCTTTGGACCTGTTTCATTCTTGGTAATTCATTCCTAAATTGATCTTGTAACGTTTCCATTTGTTTCCTATTTTCTTCTAATCTTTTATCTATTTCTTCTGTATGTGTATGGAGCCTTTCTTCCATTATAGTTTTCAGTTCATTTTTTGTCTGAGAGATCATTGCAGGTATGTGGCTTATTTCTGCTTTAAGCTCTTTTATGGCCTGTTGGAGTTGTTTCATTTCGGATGCAATTGTTTCATAACTTGCAGGTATATGCCTTCCTGGTTCCCCTGTATCCTCGCATTCAGGACTTGTTCTGGGTGGGATTGAGTTATGAGACTGTGTTTTGTTGTTCTGTCTTCCCATTTTGGGGTATCAGATTCAAAATATTGAGCAATAAATTCCCCAGGCAGTTCAGCAGGCAAAGGTCTGCTGCAGAGGTTGCTCCAGTGACTCCTTCTCTTCAGGAGAATGTCCCTTAAGCTGTCTGCTGAGAGTTCCACTTAAAAGGCTGTTCAGATGCTGGTTCAAACAGTTTGAACTTCCCAGCCGAGGTCCCGGCACTCATGCTCGCCAAGTCTGTCTCGAGCTGGTGGTGTTTATCAAGGAGGATCGCTCCTTTGCTTCTCACCTGGTCGCCATCTTCCCGGAAGTCTCTATAACTGTTTTTTAATTGATTTCCACATTGCTTGTCTACTTTCTATTTGATTAATTTGCCTTTTCTATATTTTCTTCTGTTTACTTTGGCTTTAATCTGCTCTTCTTTCTTCTAATTTCTTTTCTTAAAAGAGCATACAGCAGTGCTGTTAGAACTTTCCTGTTTACAACTATGTTATCTTTTAAAAATTATTGTAACTACATCCTCAGAATTTTGATTTTTACTTTTTCCTTTAAGATCAAAACATTTCCTTTATGCTCCCTGTTTGACACGTTTTTGTATCTTAAAATGTTTTAATTTCAAATTATTACATACTTCTTATTATTACATTATTTCCTATTATTATTCAAATTATTACATATTTCTGTCAGGATTTCATCTTAATTCTAGGAACATATTTCATATGATTTTTTAAAAATTTAATGTAAGAAGGCTTAGCTATTTGCCCAATACGTGGACTATTGTGGTGCAATTGAAAAAAAAAATCTTATATATTCTGCAATTGTTAAGTAAAGTCTCCTATAAAGCAAGTAAGTTGATTTAGTTTTGCTCAAGTCTATGTCCTTATATACTTTCTGTCTACTTGTCATATCAGTTTCTGAGGAAGGAGTTCTGAAGTCCCCAACTAAAGAAAGCCCTTTAGGACCTTGTCACAGTCTGGAGGAGCCCACATTTGTAATCCCAGGGAAAAGTTATTGGAATTCCAATGAGTAATTCCAATCTACCATTTCCAGTGCAATCCATGGTAAGAATAAAGACAATAGTACATATTTGAAGTTATGGGAAGCCAAGAGTTTTCTAAATCTAGCTAGAAAGATGGCTAACCAGACCAAAGGCCAAACCCGGGTTTTATTAATTTGTGAAGAGGGGAGTGGCTGGTGGACCAGTCAGTGTGAGAATGGTGAGTATAGCTCAGCTAGATAGTTTTCTGCAATATGCAGAGAGACAAAAACATATAGAAAGAGTAATCTGCATAACACAGTTCAAGGGAATATCAAGTATTTTGGGGTTGGTGCTTTAGCTTTGATGTGTAATCTTCATGCCCGAGACACCACAGTCTCTTTCTCCAAAGACCACACATCAGCATCGCAGCTAGACCCATTTGCACTGCTTAAAGCCAATTGAAAAGATCTGTTGATTTTTGTTTTATACTTTTGAAGTTCTAGTTTTAGGTGCATGCGTATTTAAAATCATTATGTCTTCTCAATGTATTGACACTGTGTCATTAGGACATTTCCCTCTTTATCTCTGGTGATGCTCCTTATTCTGCATCTGCTTTGTTTAACATCCCCCCTCCCGCTTTCACAATTAATATTTTCTTATGTGTCTTTTTCTAGGTTTGCTTCTAACTTTTTTGTGCTTTTGTATTTAGCCCTGCTCCTGAAATTCATTAAGCTATGGATTCATAAATACATCAGTCTTCTTAAGAGGTCAGAATCCCCAAGTTTTGATCACCTGCCAAAAACTCCATGTCCAGACAATGCTACACTGGGGAATAACCCTTCAATACATGAGATTTTGCATAATATTTAAGATTCAAACAATACTAATGGGAGTTATATCTGTTCTCTATATCATCACCATTATTTGTTATTGTTTGTATGATAATAGCCATTTTTACTGCAACGTTGACTTATACCCAGTAAGTCTGGGTGGGCCTATTGAAGTAGAAATGAGTTAGGCAACCTGAGTCCAGGCAACTTGAACCTAGGGATGCTTGTTCTTAGAATTCAGCCACTAAGTCATGGGAAAGCAAAGAGGCCATATGGAAATATCATATACATACAGAGTTTTTCAAGGTCTCACAATTAGTATCAACCTTGAAATACATGAGTGCCTCAGACTTCAGATGACTCCATATCCCAGGTTTCAAGCAACCTCAGCTCTATTAGTGAAGCAGAGATAAGCTGTTCCTGACAATTCCTACTCTGATGCCAATTTATGAGCCAAATGAATGCATCTTTTTTAAAGCATTAAATTTGAGCTAGTCTATTAAGCACCAATAAATAACAAGAACTCTGTTTTCTTCCTGTAGTAGTTACTAAGAGTACAACTAGCACTGAAGGCTTTCAACTTTCTATGAAATGTATTTAACGTGGTTCTTATAGTCATAGAAATGTGAAGATCCACTAAGTTGGGAATTTTCACCAATGAAGAAAATATATCAGAGGCCACTCTACCAAGGATACTGGTTCACTTTTTCTAATAACAGACTATTCTCTGCCTGTAGGAATCTGAAAAGAGTTTGTTGAAACTAGATTCTTACATAAAAATTATTTTGACAATGTGCTATATTTCACTTTTCCCATGATAATGCATTTATTTTCTTCCCAAGGCATGATTTGTATTTCAAAAGCAAGAAAATTATGCCTCTCTTGATGTAGACAAAATCAGGTGAGTTCAAGTAATTGGGAAGGCAGGCATCTTTTAGAAAAATTTAAAATTATTTCTGCCAATTTGTCTTTCCTTTCTGCCCACACTTTCTCCACACGGTTATTTGAACACATCCTTAAATGTGGTCACCACAGTTGTCAACACAAAACAAAGATTAAGCTTTGTGCAGAGAGACAGATTGCAAAATTGGAGCTGGAGACACCTCTAGTGGTTTGTTCCATTCTCCCAGAGGATGACTCATGCAGAGGAAGCTCTGCTGCTCATAGTTTGAGATAACAGCGGATCTCCAACAGCCTGGAAAATATTTGTTAAGAGTTTGCAAATAAGAAAGAACTGTGTGGACTATGAGTTACCACAGATAGATAATAATAAACATCATTTTCAAATAAGCACCAGAGCACACTGATCCAGTGAATGAGCAACAGAGAAACAAAGCATTAGAATTCAAGACCCATGGTCTGTTGCATTGTCAAAAAAGGGCAAGAGAAAACATTCAACAGAAGCTCCACTGTCCTGAGCCATTCAGGGCATATTTCTCTCCCACTCTAACATGTAGCACAAATTCGTCAAACTGGACAGGAATTTTTTTTCATTAGCACCCAAATATCAATACCATTTTCTGTGAAACCCAAGAGTTTTTGAACTTATTGTTCTCTATTTCTTGTATCTACTGAATTCTTTTATTTGCCTGTCATTTATTAATTTTGCCATCTTGTCTCAGAGATTATAATAACTTTCCCCAATTGATCAACGTGCAAAGACCTGGAATATGTTACCCCAAATAGAGATGAGATGCTTGGTAAGTATTTGTTGACTGATCATTGAAACTTGGAAGTAACGATTTTCAGTTACATTTTTTAAAAACTGGTAAGAGTAAATGGCTAATCTTCTAGGGAGTCTAAGAACCTAATTAAATGCAAGAAATGTGTTCCAGAAAGAGGCACAGAGCATATAAATTTTATTAAAACTTAGGAGAGTTCACCAACTTCATTTCAAGAAACTCTGTCTGATGTAGACTGTCCATGTGAAAAAGAATGAATTGGTTTGCATTTAAAATCAATCACCATTTACTGTAAGCTTACTATGTGTTGGACTCTGAACTAGACACTCCCACGTGCTTCAACATGGTCCAGAAAAAGTTATTATCTCATTTTGTACAGCAGGAGCCTGCTTTCTTCTTTTCTCATTTTCCTGTGATAACTATTAACATTCTAATAATTAAATGTCCTTCTGTCATAGCTACTTTTGTTGCTGCTGAGACAAAACACCCAACACCTAAAGTTAAAGGAGGAAAGGTTCATTTTGGCTCACAGTTTGTAGAGATTTCAGTCCATGATCGGTGGGCTCCGAGGCAAGGTGGTATGGGAGAAGGGGATCATAAAAGAGAAAAAAACAGTTCATGATGTTCAGTCTAAGGCAGAAGCCAGGAGCCAGCAGAAGTAGTGGCAGCAACCCTCTTTCTGTCTTTAACATCCTATCCAGACTATATATCCTTAGGGCAGCGTAGCACTCATACTCAGGGTGGGCTTCCCTTTATCCACACACAAAACTGTGTCAAACCAATCAGTAGAATAATTTAGTAATCACACACCCTTAATCCTATCACACTCTAGATCCAGCCACCCTGAAAAGCCCCACCTAGGACTGCATGAGGCTTTGGGGAAACATCTAGACCCAAGCAAGAACAACTTCCAATGAGTGTACTTTGAGAAATGTTTTATTTTGAAATCTTTTATTTTCAGTGAAAGAAAACTAAATACAAGAGAGAGGCAGGGAGAGAGGGGAAGGGAAGGGGGAGGGAGAGAGAGAACCTAAAGTCAAGTAGTGAGTTGGTAGAGACTGGAGATAGAGTTAAGAGTCCAGGCCTGTTTCCCAGGCCTGTGCTCCCCGAAAGCAGTCCTCCTCAAGAAGAAAACACTAGTCTGGTGGAAAATTGGATATCATAGTTTGCAGTACTTCAGAATCTGATCTTGAGGCAAAGATAGGATATCAAAGTAGTTCATAGGAGAGGTAAAAGAAGCACTGGTAGAAGAAGGAGGAAACAAGACAAAAAAGATAGCCGACAAGGTATCATTTGTTATCAAATTAGCTATTACTGTGGATAACTAGAGCTTAATCCTATTGGGGAAATTCTGGGGAGGAGTGAAGAACACAGTCCTTACCATTATCCTACACAAGGGATGAGAGAACCGGGTTATGCATACACCAATCTGGTTATTTACAGGTGAGGGCTCTTTGCAAGATCAGGAAATGCATCAATTCCAGCACTTTCAGCAGCTTTTGTGAGAGGCACTCGTGGTCAATGAATATTTTTAATCAGAGAAATGCAGGTACTGGTAGTTATAAGTCCTTTGATATATTCAGATGAAAAATGTCATCAGGCCTCTGGTAATATACGTTAACATGTGT
Source organism: Dinomys branickii (assembly GCA_004027595.1). NCBI lineage: Eukaryota > Metazoa > Chordata > Mammalia > Rodentia > Dinomyidae > Dinomys > Dinomys branickii. The sequence continues at coordinate 24,617 of PVLD010016597.1, read as the reverse complement.
ATACATATACCTGGTCAGATCTGTGGGCTAACGTCTGATGTATTTGTATGAAATTTGGGAAACTTCACTCTTCATGTAATATGCTTAAATTCCATTTGGACAACTAGACACTATCTGGAGATCCCTGGATGTGTTGTGCAGACATCAGCCAAGATAATGAAGTGTTTGGGAAACAGGCAAAGTTGGATGATGGCCTTGGGTTTATTTAGCCTGCAGAAGGGAAAATTGAAACAAAGCTTAATTATAATCCACCAAATCCAAATACTTTGCAAATTTTGTTAGTTCTATATTCACAATGACTTTCTTTTCCACTCCTCAGGGTTTTTTCTGAGCTCTCAATATTTATCATGCAAGCTAGCCATCTTTAACACCACTAGAGCAAATGTTTCTTTTTAAAACAAAAACAAGAAAAAATCCATATTTTCTGATGCCTCATACAGTACCTGAAAATGAAAGCCATAGGTAGAATAAGCTATCAACATATATTATTTAACTATTAATAATATACTACATGTAAGAAATGGAGAAATAAAGGTATGTATTTTACAACAAAGTAATAGATTTTAGTCATGTAGTTACCAGAAAAATCTACACTAAAGTCTACAAGCAAGTAGTGAAATGCTTGCACTTCTTCACAGAATCACTCTGAGTTCCAAAGCTACCACTGCACACATGCAGGGTTGTTACATTAGGATTCAAATACCATTAGCACTGTGTATACATGTAAAATGATGTTAAATTCTAGGCTTAGCCTATTATTAAAAGCTATATTCTACCTTACATGTTTGTTGCTCTTTTACTTTAAAAGTTGAAGTTTTTGTTTTAAAGAGAAAAAAATAATAAAAACAATGACACACAATTTCAAAACAAGATAATAGGAGAGTAACAGGCTAACATGTTGCTTAATGTTATCTTCAAAGGAGTTGCTCAGACTATGAGATATAGGCATGAAAAACTGATCAAATGATAAGCACAAACCTTTCTTGTCAATGAAATAATAGAAATTAGTAGTATAGCTACCTTAACTATATAATATATATTAGTTGCATATATGTATAATATAGACTTTTACTTTTCCGTTTCTTCTTTTTTCTCTCATCCCAGTTTCTATTTCCTTTTGAACAGTTTCTTCCCATTTCACAATACCTATTATACATATTGGATCTTATTTACTCTTTTAGCTAAGAAGACAATATGATGTTTAAACATGTAAGACTGATTTATTTCACTTATGAGTATGGTCTCTAATTGCATCCATTTACCTATAAAAGTCTCAAGTTTATCCTTCTTTATAGCTGAGTAGTACTCCACTGTATAAAAATTCCACATCTTTTTTGTCCATTGGTTTGTTGATGGGTATTTGGGTTGTTTCCAGGATTTAACTATTGCAAATTGTGCTGCTATAAACATGGGTGCACATACATCATTGTGGTATGATGTTTTTAATTCTTCTGGGAAAATACCCAGAAGGGCATGGTAATGCACTCCTATAATCTTAGCACTTGGGAGGCTGAGGTAGGAGGATTGCCATGAATTTGCAGCCAGTCTGAGTTACAAAGTCAGTTCATGGAGAGCCTGAACTATATATGAAAGACTCTGAAAAAAAAAAAAAAGAAGAGGAATAGCTGAGTTGATTGAGACCTCTAAACCTAGTTTTTTGAGGAATATTCTCACTGATTTCCACAGTGGTTGCACAAGTATACACTCCCGCCAGCAGTGGAAAAGTGTTCATTTTTCCCCACAGCCTCACCAGCATTTGATATTGGTTGATTTCTTGATGGAAGCCATTTTTTCTGGGGTGAGATGAAATCTCAGTGCTGGTTTAATTTGCATCACTCAAACGATCAGTGATGTGGAGCATTTTTTTCATATATTTATTTGCTACTTATATTTCTTCATCTGAAAAGTATGTATTAATCTCAGATGCCCATTTTTGGATTGGGTCTTTAAATTGGGGGTTTTTGAGTTTTTAAAAATTCATTAAATGTTCCAGATAGAAGTCCTTTGTTTGAGGGACTGTTGACTAAAATTTTTTCCCACTGCAGGTTGTCATTTCACTCTGTTGATTTCTTTTCATGTGAAAAAGATTTGTAATAAGATGAGATCCCATTTGTTCATTCTTTGGAGTATTTTCATGGTTTCGGTTCTGTTCATGAAGTCTCTGCCTACACATAGGTCTTCAAGATTTCTAGCTACTTTCTCATCCAGTAGAATTTAGTCTTTCTGCTTTAATATTTAGATCTTTGATCCATTTTAACTTTAATTTAGTGTATGGTGATAGACATGGGTCTAGTTTTAGTTTTCATCATGTAGACAGCTAGTTTTTCCAGCACCATTTATTAAAGAGGCTACCTTTCTTCTAATGAACATATTTGGCCGCTCTCAAAGATGAGTGGGCAAAGTCTGTTTGTAGTTGTGTCTGCATCTTCTAATCTGTTCTACTGGACTGTATGTCTGGTTTTTTTCCAGCACCATACTGATTTTATCACAGTAACTCTGTGATATAATTTCAAGTCAGGGATCGTGATACCTCCTGCCTTGCCTTTGTTGCCCAGGAAGGACTTTGCTATTCTAAGTCTCTCATGGTTCCAGATGAATTTTAGGAATGTTTTCTCTAGATTTGTGAGGTATACTAATAGTATTATAATTGGGATTGCATGAAATCTGCACAACAATTTTGAGAGTGTGGCCATTTTCACAATGTTGAAGCTTCCTATCCATGAGCAAGGGTTATCTTTCCATTTTCTGATATCCTCTTAGATCTCCTTTTTCAGAGTACTTTAATTGTCAATGTATGAATCTATTACTTCCTTTGTTAGATTGATTCCTAAGTATTTAGTTTTTTGTATCGCATTATGAAGTGCATGGTTTCCCTTTTTTCCTCTCAGTGAGTTTGTTGTTTGTGTACAGGCATGTTACTGATTCTTTTTTGAGTGTTAACTTTGTATCTAGCTCCACTACTGAGTTTGGTTATTAAATCTGGAAGTCTTTTGGTCTGGTTTGTGGGTCTTCTGTGTAGAATATCATGTCATCTGTGAATAATGATAATTTCACTTCTTCCTTTCCTATCCTTATTCCTTTTATTTCTCTCTCTTATCTAATTGTTCTGGTTAATGTTTCCAGAACTATATTGAGTAGGAGTGATGACAGTGGATGTTCTTGTCTTGTTCCTGATTTTGGAGTGAAATATTTCAGTTTTTGTCCATTTAGTATGATGTTAGCTATTGGTTTGTCATAGATACCTTTTATCAGAATGAAGTAAAGATCTGTATTCTGATTTTCTGCAGGGTTTTTAACATTAATGAGTTTTGGAACTGGTCAAAGCTTTTTCTTCAAATATTGAGATGATTATGTAAGTTTTGTCTTTGGCTCTGTTGATATGATGTATTGCATTTATTGGTTTTCACATGTTGAGCCATCCCTGCATTCCTGGGATGAATTCTACTTGATCGTGGTGTACAATCTTCTTGCTGATTTGCTGCACTCTATTTGCTAGTGTTTCATTGAGTATTTTTGCATCTATGTTCATTAGGGAGACTGAATTATAGTTCCCTGTTTCGTTTGGGTCTTTCTTTGGCTTTGGTATCAAGGTAATATTTGTCTCCAGGAAGGAATGTTGGAGCATTGCTTCCCTTTCAATTCCATTAAAGATTTTGAGGAGTATTGGCACTAAATCTTCTGTAACTTTCTTCTAGAATTAATCTGTGAATCTATCAGGACATGGGCTTTTCTTTGTTGATAAGTTTTTATTTACATTATCAATTTCATTGACTGATAGTGTGTTATTCAGAATTTTTATATCTTCTTGATTCAGCTTTGGTAATTCATATGTTTCTAGGAATCTGTCCGTTGCTTCTGTGTTTTGCATCCAATGGGAGTAAAGATTTTCAAAGTAAGTATTAATGATCTTCTGAATTTCTACTGGATCTGTAGTGATTTCTCTCTTTTCATTCCTTATAGCATGAATTTGAGTTTTTCTTGGCTTTTTTGATAAGGTTGGCTAGGGGTTTATAAATTTTATGTATTCTTTCAAACAACCAACTCTAAACAAAAATAGATAGATAGATAGATAGATAGATAGAGATATATGGATAGCTGAGATAGATGTATTGCTGTTGTCTGTGGTTTACTGAAAGGAACAGTCAATACTTAAAATTTTCTTTTTTCTTGACCAATTTTGCATGCTTAAATCTGGTAATCAGAATGACTGGTCTGAAAACAACAACATGCAATATAAGAACCATTGTGGAGCTCCTACCAGCTTATATGCTGAATCTCTGCATCATTTATATTTTTTATTACTTGTTACTGTCTTTCATTGTTTGATCAATCTTACATTCTTATGTGTGGTGGACTGAGAAACTTCATTGAAGATAACAGTATGTAATATAGCAACCATTGTTAATTCCTATCATTTTGCTTTGAGGTTGTGTATTATTTTTGTTATTTTTGTGTTGTTTTGATTTTGTCTTCATTGTTGCTTTGTTAGTTTTTATGTTTAACATAAAACACAAAGAACCAACTCTTCAATTAATTAATTGTTTGTACTGTTTCATTAATCTCAGTTGCATTAATTTTTGCTCTGATCTTTATAATTTCTTCCTGTGTATGGGCTTTGGGCTTGACTTGCTCCTTTTCTAGAAGATTGAGGTGCAGTATTAGGTTGTTTATTTGTATTTGTTCTGTTTTTCTGATGTGAGAATTCATTGCTGTAAATTTTCCTCTTAGGACTGCTTTCAATGTGTCCCACAGATTCTGGCAATTTGTATGTTTGTATTTTTGTTTGACTGTACATATTGTTTAATTTATTCTTTAATTTTGTCTGTGACCCATTGTTTGTTCAGGAGGGTTTTATTTAATTCCCACGTGTTTATGGGGTTTTTGCAGTTTCTTTTGTCATTAATTTCCAGTTTCATTGCCCTGTGGTCAGATAATATGCGTAGGATAATTTCAATTCCTTTGCATTTACTTAAGGATGTTCTATGGGCTAGTATATGTTCTATTTTAGCAAACATCTCATGTACAGCTGAGAAGAATTGCTTGCTCTTCTTGGTGGTTTCTTTCTGTTGCTTTTCTTTCAACAACAGAAAGAAAAGTGTGGTCACTTTTATCTTTTTATAGAATATCTTTCAGTACCCTTTGTAGGGTTGATTTGGTGGTCATGAATTTCTTCAGTTGTTCTTTGTCATGAAGTATCTTATTTTTCCATTAATTTTGAAAAGACAGTTTCGCAGGGTACATCAATCTGTGTTGGAGCTTGTTTTCTTTCGTGATTTGAAATGCTTCACTCCAAGCTCTTCTTGACTTGATGGTTTGTGTTGAGAAGTCTGCCATGACTCTGATGGGCTTCCCTTTATAGGTGATCTATTTGTTTTTTCTAACAGCTTTTAATCTGTTCTTTTGCTCAGTTTCTGGAATCTTGATTTTTATATTTTTATATGCCTTTGTATACTTTTATTTTGGTCATGGCTATTTGGAGTTTCATATGCTTCATTTATTTTGTGTCTAATTCTTTATCCATGCTTCAGAAGTTTTCTGCCATTATTTTCATGAATTTTTTTTATGGCATTTGTACTGTCTCCAGCATTCTCATTAACCCCAATCAATCTTACGTTATTCTTCTTTATGACATCTTGTAGCTCTTGGATTGATTTTCCATGTTCTTTTACTATTTTTAATATATCTTTCTTTTCATGAACACTAGCTGCAATTCTGTCTTCAAAATCTGGAATTCTATCATCTCCTTCATTCAATCTGTTGCATATAATTTCAATGAAGGTTTTAATCTCTTGGACTTCTGTCTGAATCTGTTTCATGGATTTCATTTCTTTCCCATGTTCAGCATGGTTTTTTTGATCATTCTTCTAAGCTAACCTATGCTTTTATCAGTCTCCTATTATTTTATCTGTGTCTTCTCTAATATCTTTGATTTTAAGCAGCATTTCTTTTTGTACCTCAGAGATTATTTTCTGTATAGCTTTTTCCACTTTTTTCACTTCTACTGTTATTGTCAGAAATTGTCAGTATTTGCATTCCAATTTCATCTATCTTATTGTGTTCTAGGCTTATCCTGGGTGGGCTGGGGGTCTAGGGTTGCATTTGGCTTCTGTGTCTTGTCATTTTATATTTTCTCTTTTTTATTTATTTTGTTTTGTATGCTGATGATTGCCAATTTCTTATGATAGCTTTATAACTAGTGTTGAGGCTTCCCTAGGAGATGTCTGTTCTTCAAGGATGTCCTCTAGATATAGGTGGGTCTTTATAGCTATTCCAAGAACCTATCTGGCCAATTTGTAAAGGATGCAAAGTTACTACTTGGCATAGCACCCAATCTTTTGGTACTAGGTTGTTGGGTGATTATGAACCCTGACACACCATTATCATACAAGGGAGAAAAACTGATTATAATATGTATGACATCCTGGATAAAGTAGTACAGTTTAGTAACAATAGTTTCAAGCTCAGCTTAACTACTGACAAACTATGGTAACTACTAACCTACTACCTCCAATCACAGGATCAAATTTTAAAGTTATATAACAAAATCAAACATATATCATGTACTTGTATGCAGTAATTTTCCCCTTAGGGGAGTGATTTTACCATTGTGCATGGGGTGGGGGAGGAGTTAAGATGGGTAAGGGACAGGATAAAGTGCTGAATGACATCAAATATAGTAGAGTCAAGGCTGCAGGTCAAACTTACCTGAGTTTTGGGAAACTGGAGGACACAGAGTGGAAAGAATAAAATAGAATGTGAATTTTAAATTAAAAATGTAGTGGAGTGAAGAGAGAAAGGGGATCAATAGAAAAAAGCAAAAAAGATAGATAAGAAACCAAAACAGTGAAAAACAGAAGGAAGGAAGAGAAGGTTAATGGAAAAGAAAGAAAGAAAAAAGAAAAGCAGAAAAGAAAGAAAAAAAAGAAAAGAGAAGAAAGAGAGATGAGGAAAGAAAAAACATCCAAAACCAAAAATAACCACAAAATGCAAGACAAAAAAAAAGATAACCTCCAATGGGATAGGAAAGGGTAGCCAATCAGACAAATAAGGGAGACTAAAAGCAATAAAATACCTCTGTGCTTACAGTTCTGTGATAATGTCCATGTCAGATCCCAGAAATGTGCTGTGTACTGTAGCCAAGTTAGTCATGAGGATTGTGCTGGTTATGGAGCTGAGCTTCAACTGGTCTTCTGTTGGTGGAGTTCTCCACAGCCCAACTATCCACCTCTCACTGCTACTTCAGACAATTCCACATTGCTGGTCTCCCTGATTTCTCCCCGTGTCTGGGCAGACCTGTCCTGGGTATCGTGGGTTCCGGTTGATCCACCCACCAGCATATTTTACTTTTAAATGCAGGACAATCCTGACTTGTTTGGAGTTGTTCTATGCGGTGCAAAATGTCTGTCATTCTTGGTCCCTGTCTACTACTGGTAGCAAATCAAAAGCTTTCAAATGCTCAAAATATGTCCTATGAGCATTATTGCCTCAAGAGAGAAGTATCGACTCATTACAATAAAATCATGGTTGCTCCCCAACCTGTATGTATGTATTTATTTATTTAATCTTATACGTGGTCACCAGAATCAACTTCCTGAAATGTGGGATGGACTCTTCCCCCAAATCCTCCACAGTGCCTTCTGTACAATTTCCTTCTACCAGGCAGGGCCCTGGGAGTTAGTCTGGCTGGCAAGAATTCCGAAATTCTTCGGGCCAGAGCAACTACATGTAGTAGTGTAGGATTTGCCCTGCTTAGTTTCAGGGGGGCTTCTTGCTTCTTCTGATGGAGGTAATGTGATGATGAAACCAAAGAAGTGTATCTATCCTAAAAACTATACATAAAGCAAGGCTAACCTTTCATTGAATATTCTGGGAAACTTGCTAAGAAGCCTCCCAAGAAAAGGAAGATAATATCGTTTGGCTGGGCAAATTGGCAATGGCACTTGTGTGAGCATAGACCTCCACTTTTAAGATCTAGTTGATCCCGTCCTTGTGGAGATCAGTACCCATGGTGAAAACAGGAGTAGCTCATCAATTCATCAAATAACTACTGAATCTTTGCTTGTAAATAATAGGTACTGATGAGAACTAAGATAGATGAGAATGCAGAATATTTTGAATCACACCCATGAAAAAAAAGGGTGAGCCACAGTAAGAGAGCTTATGGGTTATGAGGAAGAAGAAAGGTGTTGTTGTTTTGGTGTGTATGTGTTTTTATGGGTGAAGTGGTGGTGGTGATAGTTGGACACTAGTGCAGAGGAGATCAGGTCTACTATGAATTTCTTTCCTGAATGGTTGCAAAAACTTGAGGTTTCCAGGGATATGCTTGACCATAAAGCTTTAGGCCTGGAAATGTCAGAATTCCTTTCCCTAATAAGAGTATTTAGAGCTCATGACAGAGCCAATCATTGAGGTGATATACAAAATTGGAGATTTTCAGACATAGGCCACAGATAGACAGATATTCCATTGAGTAGACTTTGCTTATGAACTACTAGCTCCTCCAGGATCCTAGATGAATCCATCTAAGCCTAGCCCATGGGATGGAATCACAGCAGCATTTTGCAGTTAGATTGTTCACAGATGGGAGGCCACTGTCAGAAGGGCCCCAGGCCTGGAGAAACAGCCTCCTGGGAAAGCTGCTCTTTGGCTTACAAGTGATGGAGAAAACTGTTTTCACTCTCTTGGTCTTCACCTTCCACATAACTCCACCTGAATTTAATCTGGTTTCTATTTCCAGAACTCTACCAAAAGTACATTCTGAAGGTCACCATAAAATACATACCACAGAATATCAGTCTTCTTACTTGGCCTAGCAGAGTGTGACAGCGCTGACCACGTCTTGACTCCTAGGCTTGGCTCCTTGGTCACCACACTTTTGATACATCCACCTTATTTTCCCTCTGTAGTTGTACTCTTTACTTGCTTCTTCTGGTTTCTTCAGTTCTACTTGATCTTTAAACAAACATGTATTGTTGTGCATTTTCTGTTTCTATAACAAAATACCTGAGATTGAGTAATTTATGAAGAAGTTTTATATTTAGCTACCAGGAAAATATACATCAACTCGATATTGAGACTCCCTCTCACACTAGTCATAATGGCTACCATAAAGAACTCAAAAAACAAAAAATACTGGCAAGGGTATGGAACAAAAGAAGCATATTTTATACGTTGTTGGGAATGTAAATTGGGATAGCCACCATGGGCACTGGTAAAGGTTTTTTCAAAAAATAGTATTACTTTATAACTCAGTTTCCCCACTCCTCGGCCTATACATGAATGAATTAAAGCCAACATACTATAGACTACCTGTACTCACATGTTCATGGTGACCTACTCATAATAGCCAAGATATGCAATCAGCCTGGCTGTCAGTGGATGAATGCATCCATAGACCTGGTATATAACACAATGGATTATAATTCAGCCACAAGGAAGAATAAAAGTGGATCGAATTGGAGATATCATGCTAGGTGAAATAAGCCAAAAATACAAATACTAAGAAAGACAAATATTACAGGGATGAGGGAAAGAAGAAAAAGTACTGAGTCATTATATATATATATATATATGTGTGTGTGTGTGTGTGTGTGTGTACAAATAATATATATACATACATATATGTCATCTGTGTTAGTTACTTTTCTCTCCTTTCTGAGACAAAACACTCAACACCCAAAATTAAGGAAGAAGATATATATATATATATATATATATATATATACACACACACACACACACACACACACATACACACATATATATACATACATATATGGATTGGTGGCATAACTGTACTGTTTGTGTCTGATGGTTTGTTAAGGGTAGCAGCTAATGATTAAAAGTATTTTTTTATATTTTGACCAATTTTGCATGCTTGTATCTGATAGTCTGAGCAATTTATGTGACAACAATTTGCAGTACAACAACCATTGGTGAATTCCTACAATCCTGTCTAGTGATGCTATGTATTGTCTCTACTGTTCTTATAAGTTATTATTTTCTTATTCACTTTAACGATTTGATCAATCTTCTAGTCTTACATCTGGTAGTCTGAGCAACTTCACTGAGGATAACAATATGTAATATAACAACCACTGTTAATTCCTATTATTTGGTTTGAAATCCCATATCATTTTTAATGTCCTTGCTTTGTTTTCTTTGTATTTTGCTATTGCTTTTTTTTGTACTATTTTCTTTAAAATAAAAAATTTTTTAAAAAGAAAAAAATTTAAAAGATGATGCAATGTTTGATACACTGTGTCAGTTTGGGAAGCTTAGAAGTTTAACTAAGCCACTTGGCAGGGAATGAGGGTCCTTGCTTTGTAAACATTCTTAGCTTGTGGAAGTGGAGGGCACAGAGAAGACGTGGGCAGATAGCTGGCATACAGTATCAGGGAGAAAAAGAGGCTCCTCCAACCTGCCTTTTACTCTTGTTGCTTTTGTTCTCTTTTGCCACCTTGGACTTTCTGCCCCTATGCCATGCCACCCTGCCTTGGAGCCAGCTGATTATTGACTGAAACCTCCACAAACTGTGAACTAAAATAAATCTTTCCTTCATTAACTTTGGGTGTTGAGTATTTTGTCTCAGCAAGGAGAGAAAAGTAACTAACACAGATGACATGAAAGTTAAAGGGATTCTATTAAAAGTTATATAGATATAGATAAAGATACATAGAGATATATATGGTGAAATACTAGAATTTAGTGCTGGTGTCCAGTGAGGACCTCCTTCTTGCTGCACTGTAACATAGAGGGCATTGCATCATAAATGGAGCAAGCTGCTGATTCAGGTCTCTCTCCCACTTTCATAAAGCAACCAATGCCATCATGGGTTTCTCCAACCTCCTCATCTAATCCTAATCCCCTGCCAGAAACCTCACTGCTGAACACCATTAACATTCCAGTTCTGAGATTAGAACTCTAACACATGAACTTTTGGGATACGGACTCAAATGACAGCAATGCATAAGATACAATCTAGGCACCTCATCCGTGCTCTTAAGAGAGTTACCTGAAAGTGTGTTGTTTAACTATTTTCAGAGCTTTCTATTTTTCATTTCCAATTAATTTTGTGTGATCAGAGGGCATACTCATTATAACTTCAGCCTTTAGAAAGAGAATATTAACCAACTGAAATTATCATCCTGCTTCTTGTCCTATTCCTAGTGATTATAATCCTGTGATGTTTATTGTTCAACATCTGCCCAGTGCTCTACTTTTTGGCAGTGGAAGTATAAATCCCATTATTGCTACTTCCTCATGATCCAAACCTTCTTGATGTGTTAAATCTGGCTCATAGCAATTACTCTCCTTCACTGTCTTCTGTCCTCCTTCAGTTGTAACAAAGGTCTCATTTTCTTTAGAGGTCTCTCCTAACTGACCTCCCTCACTGAAAATTGCTTAGAATTCTCTCTGATGTCTTTATTTCCAAGCACACACAGCAATTACTCCCTTATGTAAAGTATCTACTCCACACTCTAGTGCCTACCTGTAACCTTTGCACTTACTTCTCATAAAGAATATATATTTTATATATTAGTTTCAATAATATGGAACTTAGGATTTTTAAGCTATAAAACTGGCAATTTTCCTGGTTCAAAATATTTTAAAGATAAAATTGTTTACATGTACACAGAGTAGTTATAAGGATCTCAAGATAGCCTCGGTCTCTCAGGCATTGTTGTTAATGAGATTGTTCTCCCTTGTAGGAAGCCTTTCCCAGAGTGGAGGGCCACTTTCTTCTCTTCTGTTACAAGGCTACCATGAGCATCAAATAACCAGCAGGTGGAGAACTTAGAAAAGGATCTGTCAGGCAGGTGCTTCCAGTTGGGTTGACAGCTGTGGTTTAGGTTTGGTTTTGTCTCTGCCAGACGATGGCTACTGCTTACTCTTCAGTGTGCTTGCCTTGAGACCATTACAACTGCTCAGGCTTTCCTCCATTCCTTACTCTTAGTTAATCCCAAGAAAAAGGGTCTCCTCTTTGGAGACAGTGATTAGGTACCCTTGGCTTCAAATTAGGAAAATTCTTACACTCAGTTCCTTCATTTCTCCCCATAATCACTCCTGTCCTTAGGATGAGCTTCTGACCAGTTTTTCTTGTTTCCAAATGAGGGAGGGGGGCTTGATCTCACAAATTTACTCACCCTTTTAGCATTTTTTGTTTTAGTGTTTTCTGTTTTGATTTGATATTTAATATCTTCAGCAACATACACCTTTCTTGGTCCAAATGTCTAAACTGGGCTCTTGATTTGAGTGTCCAAGAAATAATACCTTGTGGATGGTAGGAGACACGATCCTGGAGACCTGCCATTGTGGTAGCTTCCTCTGAATTAAGTTCCTAGGAGCCTGAAGACACAAGCAGCCTCATGCTTCAGTCAGCCCTCTACTTACCCACAGTTACAGACTTTTGCCTGGAAGTCTTTGTTCCTACTTGAAGGATAACCTGGTCAAGTCCTGCTCAGTCTTTAAATTCTTATTTTACCATCTGTTTAAGACTCTCATTTGTTATCAGCTTCTGATTTAATCTGAGCTCTTTAGAAATGCATTTCAAGAATTTCCACATGTAAGAAATTGACAGGATCTTTTATTTCTCAACTATGTTTTTTAACATCAGTCACTTATCAGCTGAATCTAAGGTAGAGGCTTAATTTATTATTTAGGAAGGAGCTTTGTGCCCTTAGTTTAAGGATAAGAAATAGATTTTTAATATCAAAGGACCACACCTTTGTACTCTCAGTCTAGTCACAGGAATGCACACATCAGTTCCTACCTGAAAGGTACCACTTTTCAATAATAACATGGTATAATGATGCTTGGCCACCTACCTACATCAGAATGCTGTCACTACACAACTTATGAGACACTCTGGAAGAGTGCTTCCCAAGGGATAACTAAATGTGTGGAAAGTGGCAGTAATCACAGGCATGTATACCTCTGTAGGCTGTGTTAGCCGTGGTCCTTTGGAGGTGGTGGGGGCTGCTAAGTTGATAGGGAAATAGTAGGCATGTGGGCTCAGGTCTTTAAAGGAGCAATTACAGCCCAAAATACAGAGCAATGGTGGGAGGAACTTGACAGATACAATTGAAAAGCATAATATGGTAAATCAATGGAGTGAAAAGAGAAAAGGAGAGAAAAGTGAAATTTGTAACACCAGGATGACAAGGAAATGTCTTGTCTGTGATCATTTTTTTGCATTCTGTTTCTCTGTGTGTAGAGGATTCCACAGACAAGCCAGGACTGAATCCTAACCTTGTCTTTTGGGCAAATCACTCACCCTCTCTTTGGCTGGGTTTTCTCCTCTGTGGATCTGCAAACCACTGCAAGGCATCAATGATTTGATTTATGTGAAAGCAAGTGTTGATATCAGTTGAAGTCAATAAAAATATTTCCTGAATGCTCCTCATGTGCCAGGCACAATAATAGTCATAGAGGGGATAGAGACAAAAGTGAGACATTTCTGTCTTTCAGAAAAGAGGCCACCAGATGAAGCAGACCTAATTATTCAAGACCGGAAGGTGAACCATTACATTACCCTAAGAAAATCCAATTCATTTAAAAATACTTCCTTAAGTATATTGCAGATTTGTCTGACATCATTTTACTGCAGAATAGGATCATTTACATAATCAAACAAAGGTGGACTTCTCAACCTATTTTATCCAAGGACCTTGTAGTGACTTAGTACTCAACAGCAACTATGATAATCATAAAATACTCCATTAATGTCTTCCACGATTTTGAAGACTTAGGTATATGCCTTTTTTAAATTTCAGGATTTAAATTGAATTATCAGGGAAAACCACTTACCTAAGTGATATTATTCACAAGCATTAGCTATCTAAAAAGAAAGTTAGGTCCAAAATATTCAAGCTCTGATCTGACGTCTAGAGGACACATGTCTTTAGGGCAAGGCAATTCACTGCACCAAAAATAATCTCTTTACATCTTCCTAACTCTTCAAACTTTGGGCAACCTTCTTGATTCTGAGGTCTGTGGTGAGAATCCCTTGAGGTCTTTAATAATGTTGCTGTAGTCCTGGATTCTTTTCCAGAAGTAAACCCTAAATTTGCACGCATCGTTATTTTTGGTCCTGTCAGTTGTCTTATGCAATCAAACACACTAAAACCAAACTGTTAGTGCAGCCCAAAATTGGAACCAATCCCTATGTTCACCAACTGGTAAATATATAAACAAATATGGACATTCATATTTGAAAAAAAGAAACTACTGATAAATGCTAAATGAAAGAAGCTAAACACAAACTACATATTGTACACTTCCATTTATACAGAAATTTTAGAAAACACAAATGTGTGGAGACAGAAAGCAGACAAATAGTTTCTAGGACTCAGTAGGGGATTGAGGATTGACCATGATCTGGCATAAGGGGTATTTTAAGGGTAGGAGAAATGTTCCAAAATGGATTGTGGTGAAAACTGCACAGCTGTACAAATTTACTAGAAATCAGTTAACCATACATTAACAATGGATAATTTTATGGTATATGTTTTACAACTCGTGGAGTTGTTTTTAAAACAAAACAAAGCATTTCAAAAATAATTGCTCCTGGGAAGACAATAAAAACACATCCTGGATGTGAAAAGCTTTGTTAATGCCAATTGTCAGGGAGCCAATATTCCTTGTTGCTCTAATCAAACCAATTCTAATCAATGTTTTCCTGCCTCATTCTATAATAAACATAAACCCAAAACTTCCTTCCTGAACCCACCTCTCCTGTGGCTGGGAACAACACATCTGAGCCTCTGGCTTGACCAATTGGCTCTTGGCTTGAAGGACATGATGTCAACACTAGATGGAGTATAAGGTTCCTGGGCTTCAGAGTCTGATATACTTGGGTTTAAACATAGACTCTGCGGTTCATTTGTTGTATGACATGGGCCATGTGATTTGAAATCGCCAACCTTTTGCTCCTTTATTCATGAATTGGAATTAATAATTCATATGTCATACGGCCATTATGAAGATTACATAAGATCGTTCAAACTAGATATTTTCACTTAGCAAAGTAAACCAAACTCAATGGATAAAAACCATCTTGTTGCATCTAATAGTTTCTGTAGGTCAAGAACTCCGGAGGGGACTGTTTGGGTGACATATGTGTATGCCACATGGTTAAGTGAGGCAACTAGAGCTGGACTATCTCATTCCAAGATATTTTCTTCACTCAGGTGTCTATTTTTTCCATGAGACAGGTCCTCTCTCTACATGTTGCATTTCTTCTAACAGGATCTTTCTATGACATTTGGAATTCTCACAGCAATGTGTTCTCTGATAGTTGAATTTGTTCATTGGAAGCTGGAATACTAATGCTAGGAAGCAGAAATTACAATCTAAGCTAAGGAAAGTTTATACCTAAAGTTTATACCTGCATATTATTATATGTGCAGTTCCCCAGAACAAATGTAATTATTATGTATCGCAAACACATGCTAATAAAAATACTTTAATCTCAAATTGCCTGTGGGATCATACCCGCTTCTCTCATGGTGTCCCACTTCATTCATGTAGTGTGTTATTGATCATGGCAGTGACAAGGCTGAAGACATAAGCACATTCTACTTCCTTATGGTAATGGGACAAGAATATGTGGGTTGGAAGATGCTATGCTGGCACAGAATTACAATATGCCAGAGAGCTTGTGACCACTTAGAGTAGCAGCCAGCAGATTTTTTTTCTGCTATGACTGTTAATCATGATATAGCAAACAGAATGGATTGTGAAAGGCCTGTGGAACATAGTTATGAGTGTGTCTGCAGATAACTGACACTTAGACCAGCAAGCTGACGGAGATGTGGGACACACTGAACAATAAGCTCTGTATCCCACATGGAAGCAAGGAGGAAAGAAGAAAATATCCCCATTTAGGAAGAGTTCCCATCTTCCCCATTGCCTTTGGACACTGGTCTCCAGCTTCTTCAGCCTTCAAACACAGACTCGCAGTGAGGACTCTCTAGTGAGCTTCCGGGCCTTCAACCTTGGACTGGTGCATCCTTGATTTCTCTTGGTCTGTGGCTTCCATCTTCTTGTGAGTGGCTACTGGTGTGTAGATGGCCAATGTGGATCCTCCCACCTCTGACCCTGTAAGCTCACTAACAAATCCCCTTGTGTGATTATACACACATTTGCCATTAATTCTGTTCCTCTGGAGAACCTTAACTTGTACAAGGCCAAACAGGAAATATTTTAGACTTTAGGAGCCACTTGTTGTCTGTGATAGTTATGCAACACTGACTGTGTAACACATGTGTAGTCAGATAATAGCTAAATGAATTGCTCTAACTGGGTTCCAATAAAAATTTATTTACAATGATAGGAGCAGAACAAGGTTTATCCATGGGTTGCAGTTTGCTGACTTCTGACACAATGCATGCCAAATAATAAATGCTCAGTAATAGCAGTGACTACTATTTTTGTTGATCCTAGGGGCCTTTGGAAATCACCTCAACCACTCCTCTACTTGTTTTCCTCTTCGCGGAGAGTCTGGCTGTTCCAAGATTTACAGTTTAGTGTTGCTGACCACCTTTACATGCCCTTTTCACTTCACTCCATCACTGGCACCTAGAGTTTGGATCTTGGTTAACACCACTCCCTGTTCCCTGACCTCCACAGTGGCGTCTCCTTCACTTTCTTGCTCCTGGAGGGCAGTGAGTGTGGTAGAGTCTGAAATCGATTAGGATGGGGTCCCCGGTAAGAACATCAGACTACTGAGGCAGGAGTGGACACAACTATTTAGAAGGAGAAAAGGAATAATACTAATTACAAATTTTAAAATGCTAGCAGACACCACAACTATCATGACCCAACCTTACTCCTGACACTAACACTTTTTCCCTACATTTTGATAAAAGCAGTTTTCAATTTTGTAATACCACTGTCTATAATTTCTTCTTTAGCATGGTTCATCCATTTTTATTAAACAAAAGTATTGATGATTTATGCAGACTTCTTCACCAGCCTTGCGACTCTTTATTAACAATGTCACAGAAAATTTTAGGATTATTGTACAGTTAAGGGAAACCTTTATAAAGTTTCTTTCACACATAAACCATAGGTCTTCAGGGAATTTCAGATTTCTTTGTATAGTGACATCCTAAACACTTATCTTTGGAGATCAGTGAATACCAAGTTTAATAAGTATGTTAGTACTTTTTATTAATAAATTTGTTATTAATATTCTTATGGTAGTGGTACATTACCAGTTTTATATTATCTTCACTATGACATTAGCATCCTTTTTTAAATCTACAGAATATTTTCAAATTTTCCAGTGTTATTAATATGATTCACATCACTCATTAATTAGACTATCAAGCAACTCAAGTGCCTATCTGTTATCATTATGAAAAAATTATCTCTTCGTAATGAATAACTTCCTGTGGTTATTTTTGGTCTTGTAATAATTGCTTCTGAATATCAGAAAATTTATATCAATTTCCTTACTCATCTTCACTATTAGTATTTCATGTTTCATTAATTTTTTTTATACAGTACCTACATTTTATTATGGAAACTATTAAACCTACAAAAATATTGAAAATGGTACGATAAGTATCCACAAATTTTATTTTAATTTTCCTCTAATTCTTTAATAAACAATTTTTAAAGGAAAACAACAAGGTATCCTTTGTGTATATCCATATCAAGAGTTGGTAGATTCTCACTTGATTTTATTCAAATATGTCTTTTTAGTTGAAATGTCATACTACAACATTACCAACTTTCTGCATAAAATCATGCCTCTTATTCATGTTCAGATATACAGCATATAAAAAAGTAGCTCATTAAATCCAGAATAAACATAACGCTGATTCAACATTCTCATGGCTACATCACCGGAATTCCTTCAGCTTAGTTATACCACCTCATTCTACTGAATGTGAGGTAAAGGCAGATTAAAATGGGAAAAGGTTTCAATTTTAATTCAATTTAATTAAAATATTTTAATTTTGAAAAATTCCAAGAATAAATGAATACAGTGTGAAAATAATCAAATACATTCTGAACTCTGCTACCATGTTTGAGTTTTTTTCTCTTTTTTTTGAAGAAGACTGGGAAAGGAAGGCCAGGTATTATAATGATAATGATATGCTGGTAAACTAGTAATCAGCAACCTCTTCTACTAACTGGACTCTGAGATTCAACTGTGAATCTCTTTTCCTCTGCATGTCTTGTTCTATCCCCCAGGTCAGTGAAAATCCAGTTCATCCTAGCTATAAGAATAAAGCTAAAGGGGCTGAAAAAAATCCAGATACTCAGGAGAAAAAAAAGAGAAACAACCGACCGAATGTCTTTGGTTTTCACTCTGGGATTTTTCTCTAAACTTTCTACAGAATGAAGGGCCAGACATTTTTTACCAAGTTTCTTTTCTGCATCATAAATATAATCAAAACATATTTTTTAGCTAAAAATATATTACCCTACATGCAAAAAGAAAAGAAAAGAAAAGAAAAGAAAAAAGAAATCCAACAATTTCCTATACAAATGATTCCAGGGAACCTTCCAGAGAAGACAATCAACTTCCACCAGAACACTCATAGATTTTCATGACAACTTTTGGAAAAAAAATGGAGTGACTAATATTTAAAGACACAGGGAAGTATTTTGTGAACCACATTATTAAAGAGGCTCCACTCTTGTTTTAGCTGAAAACAAAGAGAGGGCATGTTATGGTTGATACATTGTGTCAACTTGGGGAGTCCAGAGGTTTGGCTGAGTGACTCAGCAGGAAGCCAGGATGCTTATTTTGTACACATCCTGAGCCTGTGGAAGAGGAAGGCATGGAAATTATGTGAGTGCTACCTGCCCCGTGGGTAGGTGTAGCCTGTTTACAAGGTAAGGGAAGGAAAGAGGCTACTTGCAGCCATTCCTCTCTTTTGCTCTTGTGGGTTTTGCTGTGTTCTGCTGCCATGGCCATGAACGGTCACCCTCTGCCATGTGCCACTCTGCCTCTAAGCCAGCCAAGTATAGACTGAAACCTCCACAAACTGTAAACTAAATAAACCTTCCCTTCCTTCTTTTTGGGCATTGGGTATTTTGTCTCAGCAAAGAGAGAAAAGTAACCAAGACAGGGCACTAAACCCAAAGTGTAATGCTGGAGATGGGCAAAGACCAACTAGAGCTCTGCCATTGTGAAGAAACATTTTGAGGAACATCAGAGGCTTCAGACTAGCACTCAAAATTGATGTTTCTCATCCCATGTGAATAGAAGAAAAAAATCGTATGTGGGAATAGCTAAAAGAGAAGAGAATTCCAACTCTGAATCTGCCACACCATCCTAGATTGAGACTGAGATTCATTTCTATCTTTCAAAAGTAGAAACAATAATCCCTACAGCCAAAATACAATTTTTTAAATGACCAGACTACAAAAACATCTCTTAAACAGCAGAGATATGTTTAAATATGAGTGGCTATTGCCTTTGGAATGACTGCTTATTTAGAAACCTTTTGTGTTAACATCAGATTGCCTCACTTTTTAGTGATAAAGAGACAAAATAAATACAGAATTATGTTTAAGGAAATAGACCAACTTACTTAAGCTTCCTGCTCTGTTCAGTGGTGATATTTATGTTTGTTTGTTTGTTTGTTTGTTTTATCACAGTGCTGGGAATCGGAACCAAATCCTCCTACATGCCAAGCAAGAATTCTACCAAGATACTATATCTTTAGACACAGTGGTGGATTTCAAAGGTCAGTGTTTTACAAAGGTAGTGCCTGTAACAGGTCCCTTCATCTCTCAGCCTCACTTTCCCCAGCTGTAAAAGATGTGAATCTTTGACTTTTACATTTACCTTCAACTTAGATATTCCATAGGTCCAAATAACTACCAGGGACTTATTGTAGGGAGAGAGGTGGATCTTGAATGCCATAATGCTACATGAAATAAATCAGACACGGAAGGTTAAATGTCACATGATTTCTCTTATATGAGAAACACAAAATGAAAATAATTTAAAGAGCAAAATAAAGGAGAGATCATAGGAAACAGGGAGGTAGACATTTTGGAGGTGGGAAAGGGGGATCTGAGGAAGTGGGGAGAGGGGAATGGAGAGAGTGAAAGAGAAGTAAATATGATCAAGATGAGATTATTATATGTGCAGTTCCCCAAAACAAATGTAATTATTATGTATCGCAAACACATGCTAATAAAAAAACTTTAAAAAATCAAATATCTACCAAGGTCACAGTTGTTTCTGTTGCCCTTCACCTCTCCTACCACTTCTGCTATTCCTTTACGAGCCAGATTGTTTTTTGCTTCACAGTCCAAGAATGGAAGAGAAGTCACAGCTCTAGAGCCATCTCCTAGGATCAAGAATCTAGAGAAGGCTGCACCAAGGGGTCATGCTTAGGATTTCCTTATGAACACTGAAATTCCCTCACTAGTGAACTCTAGAACACTGTCTCTGCTGTATGATTTATACAACAGCTAAGCTCAAAACTCAGAGAAAAGTCCTTTCCTCCTTGGTCAGCTCAGTAGGCAAAATATGAGCTTCCTCATCTGTCCTTCCTGCTTTATCCCCTATATAACACACACGTACAACTACACACAAATGTACTTCAACACAGCCGAGTGAGCTCAAGTAAGTTTTCCCCTTTTCTGGGCCTTCATTTCTCAATCTGTAAAATATCAACCTTGCATATTCCTTTGGGTTTGACATACTGTAAGACAAAGAATAACATTGAAATCTTGCACTAGCACTTTCAGAAAATCCCATTTCCACTCCAGATATGTGGTCTAAACTGTATATGATGGTGGTTCTAACTCTACTGGCCATATAGGAAGCTTACACGTCTCAGAATTTTTCCTTTCTCTGTTTTAGAGGACAAAAAATACATGAACCTCAGAAACTAGGTGTGGGGGTAGATGACTCAGCCCCATCATGTTGTCTTTTGAGTGAATGGTTAATAGCTACCCCTGTGCTCCCCCATTCCTTATCTACCTGGATTCCATTTCAGACAAGTAAACAAAATGATCCTGAAAAAAGGCAATTGTAGAGAGAGGCTGTCAAGGCTGAGGGACTCTGGAAATGAAATTATTTCAACCTCTGCCACCCACACAGATCTGGCAAGAACAAAAGAACAAAAGGGTATTTGTGCAGCTGCCTTGTCATAGCTGGTAAGCAGCTCAGTGTCATTTGCCTCAGGCTCCCAAATCTGTTAGCAAATAGTAATCTACTCATGCTCAAGCCCTCCCCAAAAGAAGGACATTAGTATTCACTGTGATGAGGAGCCAGGAAATTAGAGCTTTTCTAAAGCCGTAAGTACAATGTCAGCTCTGAAAATCTACCTGAGGCTTTCTAGGTTCTACGTGATATGTGAAAGTTATCGTTTACATTTTGGGGAACACACTGTTACAAAATCCTTGAATTTAAGCCCCCAAAGACTCTAAAAGTCACTCTATGGCAAGTAAACACACTCAGTACTTCAGTGGGTTAAATACCTCAGCCAAATGTCATCTGGCCTCCCATGAACATGACCAGCAAAATTCAAGAGATGCAGAAAGAGCATCTCAAGGCCCAACATGCAACCCAGAGACCTGAGAGTATGAAACCAGTGTAGCATGTATGAGTGAAGGTAGGACGGCTAAAAGAGCCCACAGATGCTGTAAAAAAAAAGAAGGAAAGTAAGGATACCAAGCCTTTGGCTTGGGATACAGAAGCCAGGCTTCAGGTGGGCTCACAGGTTACCATTTGCAGAAGCTATATGCTAAGGAAGGTGGATGGGCTGACAGGTGAAGAGCATGGAACCCACCATCTTCTAGGCAGCCCATTCTATGTGTGATGATGGATGTCTTAGTCATCCCAGATTAGGTTGTAAGGACAAAAGCATTGGATTAGACATAATGAAATTTCAACTATCATCTTACTTCTACTTGCAATTACCATTTTGACCTTGGACCAGTTTCAAAACAAAACCATACAGATAGATAGATAGATGGATGGATGGATAGATGGATAGATATAAATAATCTGAAACTTTGAAATATGATGTAGGTAACGACTCAGACTTTTTCAAAGCTTGGGGGCATCTAAGTACACCTGAAGACATGACCCCACTTGTCTAGTGCAGGTGCACAATGGGATATAGTTATGTAACCATGACTTAACACAGGTAAACAGAATGTACTGGCTACCGTGTTGTGTAAGAATGTAAACATGAGATAACAACATGTATAAGAATTATACAATAAAGATACAGGCAGCTCTGGCTCTAGTGCTCTTGTGCTCTGCCCCTTGCTGGCTGCTGTTGTTGCTGATGTCTTCCACACATGCATTCTTTAACCTTGCAACCTCACCCTTGAAAATCTCCCTTAGATCCCCCAAGGGGGCCCACATAGGCTGAAGAGATTATTGGGTGTTCTTTCAGTGCTTAATTTAACTTTTTATTTATAACACTATTTACTTTCTGATAAGGTAAAGGTTTTCTTACAGATTTTGCTCAGTAGAAATGCTAATAATTTCTGCGTAGTAGAATTCATAGCCCCCAAAGTTTACAGTTTATGATCCTGTTAAACATAAAATGATTCTTACATATCTAGTAACCCAGAGAGCTATTAAATTGCCTTTATGTACCTAGCTTCTCTTTGGGCAAGTTTTAAATCTTACTGCTTCCCCATTAAATAATGAATTAAAATCTGTGAAATGTTAATATACTGTCTCCATAAAAGACATGATTTTGCCCTTTTGAAAATTATAGTTCAACAGACAATTCAGTTCTGAGGCCTCCAAGGATTTGATTTCCTTATCTGTGTAAAGATGCATTAGGACTACAGGGTCCCTAAGAGCTTATTCTGGTATCTGAGCCACTATACCACCTGGAACCCTCTCTTGCTTTAACATCTCAGGGTCTCCAGAGAAAAGGCCATCCTGTCTCTCTGGAGCAAGAGTTAATGACCACAACACTGCTTCCTCCTCTCCAGCCCCCTGAAAGTGGTCATCAAATCACAGTAGACTACTTAGGGCCTTCAGTAACTCTGAGATCTTTTAGAAGGTCCCAGGTGCCAGAAGACATCGTTATTCCCAATTTACTCTCCTTCCTGTATTCTGGAAGCTCACTTTGCGCTCCCTCCCATCACACAAAGAGGGGGAGGGGAGAGGCCTCTTCCTCCCCTAGCCCTGCTTCCCATCACAAACATGAAAAGTTCCTGGTTCTGTGTCTACAGATTTCAATTTAAACAGGAGGCTAAGCCATCACTCCTGACACTCTTCTTTGACATCGCTAAGTGGAAATCTATGCCTTTGGGTCCCAGCTGAGGGACCTGCTGTCAGACAGCAATTCCTTCCACTCTGCAGAAGTGGGTGGGTCAGGATTCCTCTCTAAAGCCACCACTGGCTGTGACGTCAGATGAATTTATCCTTGCAAACCTCCAGAGGCCTCTCTCCCTCCACTCTGGTGTCTTAAGGATGTGCAGCCCACCTAGGCTAAGCTAAAAGTGCTTTGCTCTCCAGAGTGAAGACAAGAAAAATAAAGGGAGTGCATTTAGTATTCCTTCAAATCTACAGTTTCTGGCTCTCAGCTACAATTAATCATCAACACATGGAAACTCTCTCATTTCAGTGGATGACGGATTTTGTTAACAGCAATTTTCCCTGAGCCTCTCACGTCAGATGTGTTCACCTGAGAATCTGCTCAGCAGTTACAGTAATCGTAAAATAAATATGTTTCTCTTTCTTATCTGAGTTTAGCTGCCTGGTCTGACTGATAATATTCACTCGTGGTTTGGTGGGTATTTCTAAATTTCTCTTTTCATTTTTCTTCCCTTCAAAAATAACCCAGCCCATTATTTTCAGAATCAAATTGATTGCCAAGCATGGGACTAGGAGGTGCATCTGAAGCCACCAGCTATATCCTGGGTCCTCACCACTTAGACACTGGCCTTGCCCAGAGTTGGCGGACCATGGCATAATAAAAAATAAACCAGCTTTCATTAGTTTTATTATGGATTTAAAATTCGCTACAGGCAGTGCACCCTTCCTTGCCTATGGTGGAGCTCAGCTTCTGCCCCTTCCCTGACATTCACCTATAGCTAATAGACTTGAACCATAATACTGTTCATCTAGGGCTGTCTCATCACTTCCAGAGTAAATAAATTCTACCTCTGCCAATTCCCCCATTATGATCCTAGCAGGAGGATGGTGAGAAAAGGAAAGAGAAGACAAGGGTATAAAAACAGAGAAACCAGAGGGGAGCATATTAAAGTAAGAAGAGTAGAATATAGCAGAGAAGCAAATTGAAAAATCTAATAAGCCTTAATTTTTTAAAGTGATATTTTATCTTAATTATTATCTCTTTTTATTATTTTAAAAGTAACAGAACAAAAACATTAACAAACAGACACAAAGTAGCATAAGAATAGTACAATCAAAACTGATTTACAGACAAGGTGACAGGGAATCAACAATGATTGTCGCTTTACATAATGATAACTTCAGAGTGTATATTCAGGAACACAGATACAGACATGCAAAATTGATCACACAATTAATCATCAACTATTCCTTACTATAAAGTGACCTAAGTCAGTAGTACAACCATGTAAGATATGCTGTACATACATACTTACCGTCTTACATATTTTTTATATATATAAGTTTT